>DWHK01001020.1:0-12024 GCA_018247855.1 Graphium androcles
CTATCAACACTATATAAAATTAATTAACATTGTCGATAAAACTCTAGTTGTTTTTTCTTTTTTAGACATAGTAAAAATCTTTAAATATAATATTTATATAAATTAATACACAAATATTTAAATCGAAACAGATAAAATTAAACATACTTAGTATTTAGAGTTTCATAATCACTTATAATCGGACACATTTTTTGCATTAATCGGTTGTTACTGCCGTTCCGAAATCATCAGGAATCATATATTAATAAAATCTAACCCGCTTTGTATATAAATTTTATATTAAGACGTGCTTTTATACTTTAATTTTATTTTCCTTACAGTGAAAAACTTATAGTCTACTACTTTTACCGCCGTTTACGTAAAAAATCTATGGAATCTCTAATACAAAAGAATAACTATTAGTGCTTGTAATGATAATGTTTTGACAATTTTCTAGAGCATAGTATATTTAATTTCAATTTATTTATTGCTTATGTAGAAGTTTACTTTGCATGTTCCAATAACATTCAAACATAATTTTCTTTTGCGATTTAATAACTCTTAAAGCAAGCTCTAATAATGAAGTCTTGAATATTGCACTTCGAGATTAAAAACTGTCTCTAGTAATAAATGAAACTATTGCACTGAATTTTATTTCATGATACAATTTTGCAGCAAAATATATCAAGCACAACGTCTCTACCACAGACATCGCCTAAAGAAAAGAAGGACATGACATCTACAATTTTATCAAAATCGAATATGGCAAGGTAAGAATAATTAAAAACTGGCAACAAGTACTGCTAATTGAGTTTCTGTTGCAATGGTCATTTTACAAGTAAACAATGAACTGCGTAGGAGATAATATAGTGCATAAGTAAATGAGCAGCTTAAGGTGCATTCTACGCGATAGAAGTACGACAAATCGAAGAAAGTTAGTCATAAGATCGATTCTTTAACAGTTGTCAATCGGGAGATTTGCGCATACTTGATTGACGTGCACGGTCAACGTATAATAAAGCACGTTTGACTTGTTAGGTTGCGCGAATTACTACCTCTACCCATTTCTTTGTCCATCCCTTTATAATTTAACCGACTGCGAAAGGAGAAGGTTCTCCAGTTCAATCCGGTTGAACTCTTTTTATATCTGTTACCTCGTTTCTCTATCATTTATGAACCAATTTCAAAAATAAATTTTTATCTGAAATAATACACTTACAAATGGATTGCATAAAGTTTTTAAATCAAAATGACTAAAAAAAATACGACATCAACTAAAAAAAATATTATCATGGTATTTGAAGTCAATTTTTAATTTTGTGTATAAATAACACTGGTTAAAACAAAATATTTTATTCGCTGACGGAGACTGACCTCCTTTATCTGCAACTCCTTTGTTGTTGTGGATATCCATGGGCAACGTTGTCACTACCACCGCATAAAGCGTCTACTCGCTCAGCAACTTTTGCCTTTAAAAGAGGTTACAATTATTAAAAGTTATTGATACCCATTGTATATTTTAATATTAGATGATTTAATACCTACCGCAAGATTATCCCAGTTCAAAGTTATTTTAAGAAGTCTGTATGTTAATGTGGAAAAACTACTATGGACTTAACTTTATTAATTTACTCTTAGTAGCAAGATAAAATATTCGGAGTTTAAATGAAAAATAAAAATTAACAATATTATACAAAATATCATGACGGTAAAATATTTCCTTCCTTTCTCTTAAATCAATATATGGCTTGTAATACATTCAGAATAGTAAATAAAAACGATCTTATAACATTTCAGGTATTTTTTATTTTCCTTTAGAAGGTAATTCGCATATGACGGCGGTCGATTTAATTTTTTTAGCGTTGTCGGTAGAGCAAGATTATAGTATCCTGTGTAGAAAGGACTTTTTGCTCACACAAATTGTACATCGATTAACACGCAGACCCAAAACAATTATCTATAAATCATACAGACGATTGTCCGGTTGGGAATCGAACCCATGACCTACGACGTGTCGTCGCAGCTTAGTAACTACGCCAATGAGTAATTATTAAATATTTCAGTGATAATTTCTTTGGTTTTAGGGCCTTGCTAAATACTTATTTTTGTAATAAAAAATAGGATATATAATTTATTATCAGGGTGGAATTCGATCACACGATCCGCGATGGCGTAACCAATAGCTTAGTGACTTTGCCTCTGTGTCGTCATAAAATATTTCAGAGATGAAATTATTTTTATGCTTTAGGGCCTTGAAGTATTTTTATAACAAATATAAACTTTTTACTATAGGGCCTTAAAAGAATCAGGATATGAGTCGGACTCGACCCTGGTCTTCCGGCGGCGCGACGACACAGACGGACCTCTTTCGCCGGCGGAAAGGAGAGCCGCGTACAGGGACCTGCAAGCAGGCGGTGAACCACCTCTGAGGGGTTTCCGTTCACCAGCGCCCCCCAGACAAGGTAAGAACATAATTATTGTAGTTAAATGTCCTCGTATTCATACCAATATAACGTATTGTTAATTGAATTTAATTTGAAAGATCTGTTAGCGTTTTTGGTTAGAATTTTAATTATGTCCTGATATGATACCAGTATGTCATGTAAGATTAAATTGATGAGTATTTTGGTTTGAATTTTCGAAATTTAGAACAGTTTACAAGCCCATTATTTTAAAGGTTGTTAACTACGCTACCTAAGAGGTAAAGCTTAGGATTGTTTCTGAAAGAAATTTTAACATGACGTACCAACTTAAGTAGTCGAGTAGCAATGAGAACGCGGACACAACTAGAATGTAATAAAATCTCACAGGGCTAATCATGGTGTTAGTTAGCACTCAATATGTGTACTGTCTATCTATATATATCTTAATCGAGGATCTTGTAAGTTGTTTTAAATGTCGAAAATTTAAGACAAAAGTGATAAAAAATTAAAGTTATTTCACATGATATAAATCAAAATCACTGTCATGAACAATGTAGTATACAGTGCCTCATGCGAAGATATTTAAGTAGTAATTGTCATTATTTGAAATAATAAACTATTTTAATAATGCCAACAATCGTACTGACATTTTGAAGGAAGTTTTCTTTTGTTCGTTTTTCTTTTTGTTTGTCAAGAAATTCTTTTGTATACGTTATGTATACAAAGGAATTAGTACTCCAACACAAAAAGAAAATTCACGTCAGACTGTACAATACTTGATGTTTACTATAACAATTTTATTATTACTTTTTTAAATTACATC
The DNA here is from genome assembly GCA_018247855.1 of Graphium androcles. NCBI lineage: Eukaryota > Metazoa > Arthropoda > Insecta > Lepidoptera > Papilionidae > Graphium > Graphium androcles. The sequence goes on from DWHK01001020.1 coordinate 3,226, forward strand.
AGTGACAATGGTTTATGTTTGTTTATAAACGTTTATAATTCAAGAAATAGTAAAATATTAGTCGTGCATAAAAATAATTCAAATATACATTAGATATAAGCTTGCTTAAATAATATAACATTATTTAATATATTATTATTAAGTAGTTTTTGAAACTAAACACGTTTTCACAATTAATTTATTTGATATTTACAAATTCTCTAACACCGGAAAGCATGTTTTATTTTTGGGTGTCGGTGACTAAAATATTTCGCGATTTTTCTAAATCCAAATTGACGGCCAATCACTTTAAAAACGTGGTTTGAATGCGCAATTTGTTTCAATACAAATGGTTTTGCTCTTTGCTACACGAATGAATCTCAGTCAAGGCCAGTGCATTTCCTATGTTACATGTATGGGTTTGCTATATAGACAATTGTTTAACAAGGTTACATTTTATCTCCTATTTAACGGAGAACAGGCTAGTATTTATTGTAACACACATGCGGTAAGTTGACATAAAATTATTTGATCGCATGCATATGTAAAAAATTACTAACAAGGTGCTGGGACAACAACTCACTCCGTAATAAGGTAATCACGTAATTGTTATATTTAGTGCATGAAAGCAATAAAACTCCAAGATTAAACACACAATATTTTATATACACTGCTGTGAAGCACAAGTAGTTTCACAATTAGAAATTAGACAATCGTAGGCTTTGTCACCCGTCGGAAACTATAGGAAGCACAAGACACGTGTTACTCACGAATAACCTTGAAAAAATTCAATAGACTCGTTAAACCAATGATTGGAAATCCACAGATGAATCGGAAATAGAATATATTCCCATATCCTCCACTCTGACGAAGATTCGAGTTCACAAAAAAACACCACACCTTCATGAAGTCATATGCTATCCAATTCACAGAATAGAGCCAGTTGAATTTAAGGATTCCTTAAGTAAAAACTATGAACTTAATAAAGCAGATGAAATGAGTGAGTTCCCTCCAGCACCACCCAGAAGGATATCTTCTAAAAACAGTACAACGCTCAAGCTTATAACGTCTTCAAGACATTCTTCATCATCACCAAGTCGACCTTCAGTACAGTCTAATGTACATTTTCTGAAAGATAGAATAACCCATAAGTTAGATAGACAAAATACGCACGTGATTATAAAAAAGGATAATAGAGGTAATCCCGTGAAATGCAGAGAAACGTCCTCATCTGCGCCCCCTACAGTCAACAGAAAGACTTCTAATATAAATTCCACAAGTTCAGTTCTTAAAAAAAATGTCATTGAGAGAGGAACGAGCAGTTTTAGTTCACCAAGACGAACCTTACAACCTACGGAATATTCTAATAGAAATAAATATGGAGAATCGCATAAGTCTGTGGTATTAGAAAATGGAGCTGGAAGAAGAACTCCAATTTCAAATATTTTAGATAAAGTCACTACTTTGGATAAATTATGGAGTTCGCAAAAGAGAAATGAACAAATAGACGTGTTAAAACAAAAAGGAAAATGTGCAAGCAAAACGACTCTTTCTGTGCCAATCAAGACAAATTTAAGTAAATCCCTATCACTCGGAGAGGCTAGAATACTATCAAAAAACGTAACACATAAAAGTAGGGATATGGTACGCACATCTGAAAAGCTACAAAGACTTAAAAATAATAATGTTCAAATTAAAACAAATATTTGTTCAAATATAAAGAGTGTCAGCAACAAAGCTACAAAATTAGGTGCCCTTCAAACTAATATTTCTAAATCAACCCCTAATATTTCATCTAGTATAAGAAAACAAAATAATGTAAGAACGGCTGTCGTAACTAATTTGAAAAAGAAAAAGTCTCTAGAAAGCATTATTATAAAACCAAGAAGCGTACCATGTCATGAAGTATGCAGTAAAAAACCAAAAGGAATTATAGTTAAAAAAGAATCAAGGTCAAAACACAACAAAAAAATTGTTATGACTTTAGACGAGGACATAAAGCCTTCAAAGCAGTTTGTTGACAATGTTGTAAGAGAAACTTATGACACTGATTATTTAAAAGACATGAAAAATAAAGGAATAAGTGAAAGAGAACTGAAAAAAACACGCGAATCTGTTCTCTCGGATTCCTTTTTTCGTCACCTTTTTCTAGGCACTTCACCGATCATTACGAATTCGGTGTCAGAACAAAATTCTTTAAGTACTGTTCAACAAAAAGCGCAGCAGTTTCAATCCCTTCCACATGTAACTCATACTTCATCGAATTCTTTCAACTCATATTTAATACATCGAAAACCAGTTTCACTATCGCGCTTTAAGACATTAGATAAAAATACTCCCATTCGAATCTCGAGCCCACGATCCGTATCATGGCCTGGAAAAATGTACGATGACGTACGTAAATTTGAAAGTTTATCAAAATGTGAAGAGTTTGGTTCAGTGTCATCACTATCAACGGTTCGAAGTAAAAGTGAGCCTCCCACGAATAAGATTTATTTTTCGCAAACATCTAGGCCTGTATCGCCTAATATTATCTTTCACAAGAAAGAAAAAACAAAAGAAGTACCCGAAGATAACGACTCGATGCCCGGTCGGATACTATACTTGCAACCAAAGACATCCTCTCTAATTAACAGAAATCAAATTGCACATACCATAAAAGCACAATCGCCAAATCTAAATATTACTGGACAACAAAGGTTAGTTGATCAGAACGATATTAAAAAACCTTTAAAAATTGTTCATATCAAAAGTGATAGTCATCCTACTACAATTATTTTTTCTCAAACATCGAGACCAGTATCTCCAAAAGTTTTAAAAAGCCCAGTAAGGCAAAGCAAAAGTAGGAGTCAATCAACTTCTCCTGTACCTTTTAGATCTCCATCATATCGAAGAATTCATAACGTTAGAACACACAACAAGCAATCGAATGATACAGCATTAAGAAAAGAATTAAGGACCAGAAGCGCTGATGACGCTGAAATTAGAGATCCCCAAAAAAGTTCTTTGCTTCTCTCTAGAAGTGAGTCAAATTTAAGCATAAATGATCCTGATTATGATGAATATCTTCACGATATCAAAAATTCTAAGCTTAGAACCGAAAGATTCAGGGAGCTTAATCGATATTACACATATCTTGAAAGAGTAGCAGAATTGGAGAAAACTACATCTGCATGTGACTTGAGACATAGACGAAAAGACGAAGAAATTATTGACTTTGATAGATGGAAAAAAATAAGAGCAATAGAGAGAGCTGAAGATGAACTTAATAATCTTTACCACAAATTAAAATTAGCACAAAATGAGAACAACATCTTATTTTACCCAAAGGATTTAAATGATTTTCGTTGGAGCTTAGGGAAAGAAAGAGGCCTTAGAGTGAAAGAAAAATCTGTAGAAGATTTAAAGGAAGAATTTCAACAAAAAACCGACCTCGAAACTATAGAATCAAATCAATCCAAAGATAACTATAAGCCGCTTTGGAGAGGAACTAGTGTAGCTGAAACTGCATTTAACATAAATAATAGAAGTAAAATTGATAATAGCCCACCTCAAAAATTAAATAAACCTACTGTTACGATCCAACAAAATTCTTCACTGAGTGAACTTCAGAATAAAATAGGCCTTGGAAATCGTTTATGGAGTAGTTTATCGATGGAACAAGTAAATGCTTTGAAGCATCAGTTGAATGCAATATATAGTAAAGAGTTGATAACAAAAGCCAACAAACAAAGTGATAAATATACCGTTGAAGTCGATAATTCAAAACACTTTAAAACATCAACATTACATGTGCGATGCAACTCTTTAGTGTTACCACCTACTTCTGAACATGAAAACATTCTAAGTAAGTCAGATTCCATAGCCGCCATTGCCTGTCCCGTTACATCAGTTAAAGAATTAAAAAATAATGTAAATAAAATGCAAATGACTCTTTCTGAAATTGAAAAGAAAAAAATATCTCAATCCTTAAGCAAAGAACTATTAAATAGAATTAACAAATATGACAGCACTGCAACAGTATCTTTGAACCGAGAACAATCTAGTTCAGAATGTGTTCAACCCCCTTTAATTAACGAAAACAACAATAGAATAAATTCTGAATCTCAAATAGATAACTTTGACGTGAAGGCCAAAAACATTACAGAAGCAACAAAAAGACATGTGATTTTTCCAATAGACAAATCGGAAACAACGTATCAATCTTCAACAAGTGAAACGGAAACTGGCAGTTCGGATATATCAAACAAAACAGTTATTTATAAAGGGCCGACAAAAGAGGTCTTAAAAAAAGTTGAATACTTCGAATCTGTAACCAATGTATCAAATCAGCCAAAAACAATATATCATGCACGAGAAAATTCGGATGATAAAAAATCTTCTATGAACAGCTCAAGTGAAAGTAAATGTGAACCAGAGAAAAATGTTATCTGTCAATCACAATCATGTACAAATTTTAGAGAACTCTTTGGTGAGAGTGAAAAAAATAAATTTTTGTCCCTGCCATTAAAACCTGACCTATATTCAAGATCGCCCTCGCCTTATTCGGAAGTTTGCATAAGCGATCGACGCACGCCTGACACGCTAAGGTATTCGAGCGACGAGGCAATATGGCGCAGTCGGAGCCCATCGCCCGATCCGGAGCGGTACTGGCGCACGTACATAAAACTGGCGCGTGCGGGGGAAGTCCGCCGCCTTGCACGTCGCTTTGACTCACCCTCAGGTTTAGCACTACGTAGACACCGTAGCGATCCGGAATTAACTAGAAATGTTTCTTATAATGACTTTCCCCCCGCTGACAAGTCTCAATGGGATAAAAATAGAGCCGTACTCCCGGTGGCTCGAGTTCCCCTCCGACCGACGAATCGTTTTATGCCACATATCGACATCATTTCAAAGTTAGCAGCTTTACGCAGACGTGCGTCACCGAGGTCTAGGTCTGCTGAGGAAGCTCTAGAATGTCGACCAGGTGAAGTGGAGCGTATTAGACGGCGTTTTGAAACTATGGCCCTTCTTGGTCCGATATATTCGTCCGCTCCCGATGTTCGGGAGCTGCATGAGATCGCTCCTTATTTAGCTGGTCCGTGGATCGCTCATCGCTATCCGAAGCAGAGTGACAATAATAGGTCCGTTCATGATCCTGCGGTGCTTGTAAAAGGTCGCAAATCGCCGATAAAAAAGGAAACAAAGCCACCGGTGTCCAATAGTGGTGTGAAGCTTAGTTCTATTTTGAAAAGCGACACATTAGCTAAGCAAGATTTCGATCCGTCCGTGCACCGGCCGGTCAGCCGCTACGAGCCTCCGCGGGCCCCGCCGCGCCCTCCGCCCGCCGCGTGGCCGCACAGGCTCGCGCCCTTAGTCACGCCATCGCGGCACACGGTCACATTTCAAGGTTAATATTTAAAAATCAATCCTATAACGATGTTGTATGTTTAATGTTGGAGTATTTCTTGTTTATTTTTATATTACGCATCGCATACATAATTGTACATAAATCTTAACAACGGAAACATGTTTGATTGCGTTTTTCTTTTTTTTTATTTACTGCTATAAACAATTCAGTTAACTGCCTTTTTGGACCAAGTCAGACATTTTTTATTTTCATTACATTTTATTAATCTTGGTAGAGAGCGATTCAGCCCCAGAGCCGCCTCGCAGAATACCGCACGGAAGCTATTCAGACACAGGCAAGTAGTCATTAAATGTGTTATATTTAAGAACATTTCCATAACAATCAAATGCGATATTATTTTCAACTCCACCTATATATGTATTATATTATAGCTACTGTTCTTCACAGCTTTTAAATGTTATCATGTAAATGTCATTAATAAGCACAACTTAATCATTAACGTTCCATTTAGAAAATAAAAATCCTCTTCCGAAATTCCCTCTCTCCACGCAAGAACTGCGCACATGTAACGACTGTGCGAAAAACAAAACAATAGCTTTTGTTTAAGACGCCCAACACACCAAGAAGCCTAAAGTTATTCGTTTGACCGCAACCGACTTGAAGTCTGTGATCTTGAATCGCGTTCACGAATATGTCGTATTTATCAGTTCGCGATAATTTGCTCTCAACGATTTTTGCGTCATTGAGATTACCTCGGCTAAAACCTGTTCGCTGAGTCGTTTTTTTTCTGTCATAAATAGTTCGACGGGCTTCCTGATCACGAACGGTTTGTTGTTGCGTACATTTTTGCTCTGAAGAATGTAGGTACGAATATAAAGGATATAGACAACTTTTATCTAAAGTGCTCAGTGATAAACCGTATCAGTGTTATCGTGACTTCAGTTATAAGCGAACTGTTATGCAGAGAAGTGATTAGTGATGGTGAAAATATAGTGTTCTGGTTGAATAATAACAAAATGAATAAAGAAATGGCAATAAACAACGGAAACAATGCGAGTTACGAAGACGACGGGTTTTTTAGTGATGTGCCTATTTCCGGATCGCTATCGAAATCTTTGGTGGCTTTGAATAAGTACATGAAAAGAAATTTGCTTTATGATGATAGCGAATCTTTACATGAAGATTCTTCATACTTTTCGAAGGAGACCAGCCCTAACGATTCAGTTTCTAAATACGATTCGGACAGCGGAAAAAGTGAGTTGTCTGAAAAGAGAATTATAACGACACCGCAACCTGATGTGGACGTTGTGCTCAACATTATCAAGGTTCAATCAATAAGTGAAATACCAGTGGAAAGTGGAACAGAAAATACTGAAGAATTAACCGACGACTATAAATTTAAAAAGTTATACGAAAACTCAATCACAGAAGGCTATTCCGTTGTGGATGAAGGTGTTAGTAGCAAAACCAGTGATATTACCACAAACGAAACACTTGAAGAATACGATCAATCACATTCTGAAAATGTTTCGGTCTCTTGCGATGACTTGAGTGTAATAAGCAAGACCAGCGAAGGCAAAGACAAAAGTGAAGTTGTACTAAGAAATAAACTTGATGACATTAACAGCGATTTAAAACGTCACACAATACATGACGTCACGGAATGGATTAACAGGACGAATGTTTATCCGGATGTTTACGCGCCACTTCCGTATAGTAAGTTCGTTTGTACCTACTATAACAGTTGTTTACATTGTTATGTAATATTTGAACTATGTTGCTTACTTTGTTATGTAAACATTGTTTGTTATTGTAACTATGTGCATATTCATACAGATTTATATAAAAATTATAAGTACTCGAGTCAACATGTGTTACCTCGCATTTTCCATTCGTAATTATAAGTGCGTGCATAGGTAAACACAAGTTTAGGCGGGAGATTACAAGTCGAGTCAAAGAAAGTGCCACAGATCTTAGCAAACGTCAACTGACAAACGTCGCGACCGCGCTCTGAGGCGCACGACGCCTCCGTTCAAAAGTGCAGTGTTTTTTTTTTTAATTTATTTTTTATCAATCGACGGCGACCGTGTCAGTTTGTATTTAATATACATAAGTGTCTAAATTGGAATGGGAATCTTGAAACAAATAAAAAAAATGACGACTTACGGTTAGTTCATTTAATTTATTTTATATAATTCTCTTTTAACTATAATAACATAATATTTTATAAAAGTTTTAATTTAATCATAGGTAAAAATATAATTATTTGATTTATAAGATTTTAACATGATTTTATTCAGAGAAATTGCGGTGTAACTAAATTAAAAAACAATATTAATCGGTATTAAAAAATCAATGGTTCACTATTTTAGCTCTCGATAGTTGATGATGATTGTTGACACACATCAATAAAATAGTGATATTGAAAGGCAATCAAATATTGATTTTTAAGTGTTGCATAAGATCATCAAAGCCAACGTTCGACTGATTTACTTTGATTATAAAAATAGTGAATAATAAATAACGATGCAGTAGAATATCAAATCCTTTCACACCACAATCCATAGTCAACAGAAATCGAAAAAAATATTTTTTTAAATGCTTACCAATTTGAATTGTTAAGAAATTTTTCTTTCCTCTATGAACCAAAATATTTTACGTGAAAATATTTATAACAATAACTTATTATATATCTTAAAACAAGTAGTTTCACGGATATTGAGACTAAAAGATTGATATCAAGTTCACTTTCAATTGTAGATATACTACAAAAAATTCAGATACAAACTTATTAAACTTAAAATAATAATGTTACTCGAATTTGGAACTTAAGGCATCACTTTTACGGCATAATTTTAAGTGAAGACAGCATTTGGGGAACTTGTTGAGGCTTTAGTATTGCTATAGTACGCGTACGTATAGAACGGCTACGAAGCGTGCCAAGAATGCCTATTTGTTGTGAAAGTTGACAGACTGCAAACAAAATGCTAAAAAGGGCTTTCGTTTTCTTGAAACCACCTTGACTCGTTCACTGCCTACAAATGTCCCGTTAACAACTTTTACCTTCTTATTGCTTACGAACAAGCATTCTTTACGAAATACGCGCCCGAATTACAGCGATGGAAGGCTTGCTTTAGAAATAGTCAAGAACTATTTGTAAAGAAACAATTATTGGACTAGAAAGTTTAATAAATCTCATGAAGTCAAGATTGATTATTACCCAGGAGTAATTACGCGTGTTTTTTTTGTTTCCTATATTTTAATCAAACTAAAGCCGTTTTTTGTAATTCCCTTGAATTTAACACAAAGGGACTCGTATGCTAGTTATATTCAAATTTTAATATTAAAACACATATGAATAATGTGTTTTGTTTTATTATTTTTTTTATATTAAAAACGATGCCCTTATTATAAGCTCTAGGCTTGTGTTACAAGGGCGTTTTACAAACATAAATTACACATGCACA
>DWHK01001021.1:0-12019 GCA_018247855.1 Graphium androcles
AATTCAGTTTATCCCTTTGGGCTGCAGAGGTCAGATGCCAGTCGCTCTGTGTAAAAACTGATATTCAGGTAAAATCTGTTTGGATTAGAAGCCGACCCCAAGTTTTTTGAGAATAAGGCTAATATTTGGTTGGAATTGACGACCTCAAGTAATTTGGGAATAATGCTAGGAAGCAGAAGAATTTAAGGTGGTAAAATGATTTACCACAACTTAAATAACGTTTCACACTTCGCTTATCGGACTGCTCTACTGGAAAGATACAAATACTTGGACACAAATTTAGCGTATAATAAAATATGCCTCGCTTGAGAATTACCGGATGGCCATTACTATCTTCTTTTTCACTCCTATCCCGTCCCAGAATTGGGAATATAAAAAGAAAATATCACCACCCCTTTCGACCTAATGACATTTCAAGGAGCACCACTTCAGACACTGGAACCAGAAGATCATCTTCTGGTTCTAGTCTCTCCAGAAACAACCATCCTGCGACCTCACGTGGATGGAATAATAAGCAATAGGGTGTAATAGAAGTGTTAGCTAACTTTTTTTTTACGAAAGAAACATCTAAAGTTTCATGTTTTTTCTAACCGTAAGCTATTGCAGTCGTCCATAGATTTTTTTATAGGAAAGGTTGGCAAGCGAGCAGGACGGTTCACCTGACGTTAAGTGATCCCGTCGCCCATAGACACACACAACATCCGAAGAGTTGCGTGTGTGTTGCCAACCTGGGAAATTGGATAAACAGGTGAAAGGGTAGGATGTGTTAGGATTATATAAAGGATTTGGTAGGGAAAAGAAGAGAGTAGAAATGGCCATCCGGCAACCCTAAGAGGCATGCACACTTTATTTTATGCTGCCTCTGTCGAGGGTGGTGGTACCATTTGCTGCAAATGGCATATAAAAAGGCTATATAAAGCAGCTGTATAATGGGCGTATTACTGACCAACCAATTGCTTGAAAAGTTATATGATAAATCGGATAGACGTGTAAAAATAATATGTTCTGTCTGATTAATTATTCGGTCTTGTGCAAACTCTATGCAAACTCTCATGAAATAGTTTATCTTCCACGCGGTTCTGTCTTTCTTTTTAAAAAAAGCTGCATTTCAGAATTTGGTCATAGATTGTAACATTGAAATACAAAATATATGCAACAGATCCCGTAACTCAAAAATTATTTTTTTTTCATTAAGGTTACAATGATAAATGTAGCGTACTATCTCTGAAGCTGTAAATAATGGTATTTTAGTTATTATTTTAGTTTATTTCTCTTTTAACAGATAGTCATATTGGTAACTCACGAGATGCATCATTCGAAGACATGATCAGGCGTGAAACTGATGGAAAAGGTGTAGATTTGGTGCTAAATTCCTTGTCAGATGAAAAGTTACAGGTAAGCTCATCAATTGTATACATCATTTTAACAATGAACTTTATCAATGTTGCTATTATATTTCATTATTTCAAAAGTTTTGCCCTGCACAACGTCGACAGCCCAAATTTATAGTAAACTAGCTGTGCCTGCGACTTCGTCCGTGTGGACGGTCAGTAAGGGCAAATTTGTTTTCTCGGACTTTATATATCAATAAATTGATCCGTATATGTACACAATAAACGATTTATATACCTTTTTTTCTGTTATTAATAATGAATAATAGTTTTTAGAACTATGCGTATAATAAAACAATAAGTGGGCCGTGACAGACGTTAAAACAATTTAACATTCGAAATGCCGTTTCTGAGAAAAAGATGCACAAATATAAAAGAAAATCTAATAAAATATGAGACAACCAGACAAAAATTCTACAAACCATTTTTTTTAATATCGGTAACATAAATACGATGTATGTAGTAATGTAAATAGTTTTTTTCTTAAATTACATATACATATAAAGTTCTCTTACGATTTATTCTATGTATATAGATATCGTTTGCCTTGATTTGCAATTTGCTTTTGCAATGTATCGATATTAAATTCATCCCGTATTTCGGTAATCTAACGCCACTACGATTTTAGTCTTAATGATAATAAAATTGCATCCGTCTTCATTCTTCAGGCATCTGTGCGTTGTCTAGGCTACCGCGGCCGCTTCTTGGAGATTGGTAAATTTGATATTAGCAACAACACTGCAATTGGAATGTACTACTTCTTGCAAGAGACCTCCTTCCACGGCATCATGTTGGATTATATCTTTGACCAGAACCTCGAATTCAGAAAGGTAATTTCCTTATAATTGCATTAAAATCAAATTAATATTACTTACAATAACAATACAATAAATTTTAAAATAACATCGTTTAGCGATAATAGATGTCAATTCACTTTAAATTAAAAGTAGCAAGAAATCAGTGTATTAATTAAATCGCTGTTGGAATCGTAATGGAATTTGATTCCATGTATTTTAATGTTATACAGAGACTGCAAGATCTTCTGCTTACTGGTATCGAAAGTGGTGCAGTAAGGCCGCTTACGTATTGTACATTTGAAAAACACCAAGTTGAAACTGCCTTCAGATACATGGCAGCTGGCAAACACATTGGCAAGGTAAGAATAATTACATTGTTTCACCACTGCACCAACGGTTTGATAATCACATTAAGCGAAGAAAAGCAGCGTATTTCATATTATAATAGTTGACTTGCTATAAGTTTCCGTGTCTAAGCTTTGGTAACCAATAATAGCGCCACAATAACGTACAATTATGAATGTAAACCATCCAGGGCCTCACCCTATCACTGGTACAAAATTAAAATTAAATCGCCCAAGCTGTCTAGGACAGGTTCGGTGGAATACATACAAACAGAAGAATTACATTTAATACAATGTAAATAAATATTACAATATAATGAAGATACAATAAAAAAGAAACGAAAAAGGTTTAGAAGTCTAAAATTAATCCAAAGAAACAAAGGAATGTCAAAGTGAGGCACACAGTTTTTATTTCTTATTTTGCTGCCGCTAAGTAAATATCTGGAATGTCTGTAATCTACCTAACAGAGAAGATGGCAAAACTTAATTTGTGAGAACTTGGAATAACGAAGTCGCTTTTGCGTAGGTCATTGTAAAGATCCGTGAGGAAGAACGCATGGACCGACCAGTCAAACCAGTGACAATCCCAGTCGATGCAATGCCAAGGTAAGTTTAAATTTTCATTACATGAGAATGCGTTTATGCGTAAAAATATTTATGCTTATAAATATACTAAACACACTATAATTAGCCGCGGCTGCGCTTCATTAAATGTAACTTTAACCTATCGAAATGATGAACAGAGTTAAACAAGGTGAATGTAATCATTTTAAGATGAGCATAATATAACTCTTTTAAGTTTCCTTTCCGAATTGTAAAGGTTTTAAACCATGGTATGTGTATCCATGTCAGTAAGCTAAAATATTTTATTAGACGAATGAGTAATTTTTTTTATTTCTCGAAAACACTACTTTTTTTATAGGAAAGGTTGGCAAGCGAGCAGACGGTTCACCTGATGTTAAGTGATCCCATCGCCCATGGATATACACAACATCCGAAGAGTTGCGTATGCGTTGCTAGCTCTGGAAATTGGATAAAACAGGTTAAAGGGTAGAATGGGATAGGATAATATAAAGGATTTGATGGGGAAAGGAGTGGGAAAAGAAAAGGGTAGGAATGGCCATCCGGAAACCCCAAGAGCCATGCATACTTTATTTTATGCTGGCTCTGTGAAGGGTGGTGGTACCTCCCCGGGCGAGCGTGGCCGTAGAAGTGTACAATTGTAAGTCGTCAGCATACAGATGATACGCACATTGAAGGTCGAGATTGATAAGATTAATAAACATAGAAAACAAAAGTGGGGAAAGAATACCGCCTTGAGGAACACCAGATTCAAGTTAAAGCCAAGACGAAGATGATTCGTGGACATTCACTGATTGCTGATGCCCTCGAAGATACGAAGAAAGCCATTCCAGCGCCTTGTCAGAAACCATGAAATAGGAGAGGACTGCAAGAAGGATGTCGTGACTGATAGTATTGACGGCGTTTGTGAAATCAATTAAAACGAGAACAGTAACTTCAGCATTTTCCATGCCCGCCCTAATATCGCCAGTCACTTTAAGCAAAGCGGTGGTGGTACTATGGCCTGGTCTAAATCCCGATTGTAATGGACTAAGCAAGTTATTGCCGAGTACGAAGCGAGAAATTTGTTTATGAACACAGAACTCAAGTACCTTGGAAAGGAACGACAAAATTGAGATAGGTCGATAATGAGAGAGAAGTGAAGGATTAGAGCACTTAGGAAGTGGACGGATAAAAGCATTTCGCCATAAGGAAGGGAATGTTCCAGAATCTAAGGAAATGTTAATAATGTGGGTAACAGCTGGAAGAAGGTAATCTAGGATAGGAACAATCATGCGTCGGCCAATTTGGTCGCATCCAACTGCATTAGACTTAATGGAAAGGATAGCTGTTTTAGTCTCTTCAAAAGAAACTGGAGAAAATTTAAATGAGTTAATACAGGGACGCGTCAAACCATTTAAATATGAAATAGTTTCGCGTATCGTCAAATGATCCAAAGAAGATGTTACAGCAAAATGGAGATTTAAATCATCTAAACTGATCGAGTTTGGAAGGTTTGATATACGCGACTTACCGATGCCCAGAGTTCCGAGGAATTTCCAGATATCAGCAGGACAAGATGAAGAAATATTTTCAAGAATGTGTCGGCGTTTAGCATTGCGTATCATCTGATTACATCGATTTCGAGCCAATTTGTATAGGGACCAATTAAGGTCACTGCGTTTTTTTTTAAATTTACGAAAAGTGTGATCCCTACGCCGCATTGCCATGCGAATGCCATCAGTTAACCAAGGAGCTGGTGGATACTTTAGTTTAATCAGCTTGATTGGAGCATGGACTTCATACAAGTTATTTACTAATTTGTTTAAAGTGTCTACTTTGTCATCAATAGAGGTCACCTTAAATACAGACTCCCATTCACTTTTAGCCGCATCCTTACACAGTTGCTCCACATTTACCGCCCGTCTCGCGAAAGAACGCACGTGCAGAACCTTAGGTTTATATTTAGGCGGCTTCAGGATATAGGAATGGAAAATTAAGTCATGGTAAGAAAATCCTGGGATAGGATGTTGTCCATGAAAGGAAACTATAGAAGGATTAGATGATAGATTATGAGCCGTTGTTGCCTATAAGTGAGATAAGATGATTTCCACTCCAATGCAGACCCCCTAATTACAACAAAATATCATGGGAGACCAGGTCAAATACTTTAGATAGATCAAAAAGTTGTCCCGTGAATAATAATATTAATATGTGAATAATATTCGTCTTTTGCTTTTTGACCATTTAAAGTTTAACTTTAATTAGTAAAGAGGAATTAAAAGCAGTCAAACCTAAAATGGACAAATGAATACTTCAATACGAGTAATAAAAAAGCGACAAATAACTTTGCAATTTAATTATATACTTGTATCTTTATGATTTTGAATTTTCAATCAATAAGTTAGGATTCATTAAAACAGTTAAACGCACCTTAAAAACACTTCTTCATATTTAAATAAAAATAAAATAAAACAAACAAATATCTTTATTTACTACATAATATACTTGTTTCTTTCTATTTTTTTAAACTTGAACAATATTCATATGTATAAGTAAAAAGTACACATAACGACATTTGTGTCACTACAACAGGACAGATAGTCTCAGAACAGACAGACTTACAGGACAGATCCTAAACTAGGTAATATTTATAAGTTCGAAGAAAATATGACCATAAATACTACAACAAACTATACTATAACATACAGATATTAATGACTTGAAGTTAACACATTAAAATTTTGATGAAAATATTATATTTAACTTATGTTAATACTTTTTTAAAGCTTACCGGTGTTGATTAGTCTATACCAATATTATGCGGTATATGTCAAATGGGAACAAAAAACATTAAATAAAAGTAAAAAGTTGATTTGTTATAGGCTTTAATATATGTTTTTATTTTAAAAGATTAATTGTGATCAATTATTTCGGAAAATTGATTAGAGATCTTTGCTGACAATATCTTGCAACATTAGTGGAATTGTACAGGTTCGCAAAGATGTTTATTTTCACATTCAAAAATTGAATTTGACACGGTTCTGCAATTGTCCGAGTGAATTTCTACTGTAACATCTACGAACCGAGTAAATTTCTACTGTAACATCTACGTTACTACCATTGGGTACGTTGAAAAAGCAAGTCATTATAAAATACGATTCGTTTTTAAATTTCTCAACAAATTGTTGTACTGTGAAGTATATCTTGCCAGTTAAGCAATTTTTCGCTAAAAATTTATTTATCGACTGAGCTAGCGAAGCGAGAAGTTTAGAGTTCCATCAAAAACACATTTTATGTACATATGTATGTATGTATGTTTTGCAATAACTCTTGAACCAGTGCTCCAAATAAAATGAAATTTCGAATGTTTTTATAATTAATAATCTAGGTGATATTAGTATAATTTTAATATCGTCGGGCGTATGACGCCCATTGATTCAGTAGTTTATGAGATATTTAAATAAATCATGAAATATATTTGCAAGGTTTAAGTTTGGGACAAACTACTAGTATTTATGTATGGATTTATTGGGCTTGAATGTCTGCACTTCTTTTAGCAATGTAAATATTGTGCTATATCAAATTAAATACTTTATTTAAAACATAGGATGGCAGTTAAAAAGTGTTGTATAAAGAACTGTCACTCATGTTCTATACGAAAGGAAGACATTGGTGTAACATACCACAAGTTTCCAAAAGATGTCTCATTACGTGAGACATGGATATCTGTAACACAACACAAACACTTGAGCACAACCACTACATCTTATGTGTGTTCAAGACATTTTTGCAAATCTGATTTTCAAGTTTACAAGGACTCTAAATATGTTTTAAAGTCAGGTACCTACAGATGTTTGTCAGTATTAGTTTTTCCCACTTATTTTTTGGAACATATTTTATCATCATGTAGTTTGTTATGCAGTGGAATGGAATGGCTGGTATTTAGTTTATATAACAATTCCTTTCAAGCTATTATGTTACAGCTACACTGTCACAATTTTATTTTTATGTAGTTAATGCATGTTAGACCATATTTCACAAGTGTTGCACAATTTTACAAGTACATATATTGCAGATGCTGTTCCTTCAATATTTTCATGGACTGTGAAAAATACCACCATGGATTTAAGTGAGATAACTATGGAAGAAAGAGAATCTGGCAAAGATGCTTCCTTTACAAGTAAGGAATCTGATACAGAAAACTTGGATGCCATAAAAAAATTTATTGAAGACCAAGAGAAGGAAATTCATGAGCATAAATGTGATGAGGATTTAAAAGTAAAAACAAAGGAAGAAGGTCAAACAGATTCGAACAAAATAAAAGTTGATGAACCAATGGCAGTAGCTGCTAGTGTCATGGATTTCATATTAAGTGAATCTGAGGCTAGAATATTGACAAAGAAGGAAGATAAAAGCCTTGAAAAACATTCTTTTAGCCCAAATGACAAAAGTATGTTATTTATTTAAAGCTTGAGGTATAATATAATTTTTGGTATTGCACTTTATTAATATACTTTTAATTTTTCTAGGCACTATGGCATTGTCTGTGGGTTCAAAAGTAGAGGCAAAGGATTTTGGTGAATTCTGGTATCCAGCACAAATAGTTGAAGTGGACTATGATGAAATGGAAGTATTAGTTCACTATGAAAATATCTCAAAGAAGTGAGTTTTATAAATTATTTAATTTATTACTTTCAAAAAATTCTGATCACAAAATGCAAATATACTTTTATTTAATTTTGTGTTAACTGTCTGCATCTCCTATAATAATTATAATAATAATAGGGTCATGCTTTGGCAACTGGAGATTGTGTGTTTGAATCCCACAGGGGATAGACAGTTTTATGTTTGATAGGTCTTGCGTCCAATTTCTCTCTGGTTGTGTTGGATATTGGTCCTATCGGGCTATGAGACGAAAGGAACAAAAAGAGAACTTGTGTCTGTGCATACACTTGTGCACTATAATATCTCCAGCGGAGTTGGCTAATCTCTGAGTACATTAGCCACAATGGCCAAAATTGGGTCGAAGGACTTTTATTTAATATATATACCCTTTTTATATGTTAATATTCTTTTTTTTGATAACTTGTATTTATTTAAAAATATAAATAGTGGTATAATAAATAAATATAGATTTAATTTTCAGCAACTAAAAAAGTTATACAAAAATATTAATAAGACCATATTAAAAAACAAAAGGATTTTGTAGGGCTTCAGGCCAAAGACCTTCTTAATTTGTTTTCCAGAAATTTCTGCTTTGTGCTTACATATTGAATTATATTACCTTCCTCTACACATGGAAAAACTTTATGATCATTAAGGAAAACAGTCAGAATTAACAAGAAGGGACATTGTCATTGCGTGAGTGTTTTAATTATGAATCCCACGTAGGAAATGCTAACGTGCACAACCATGTGTTATTTGCACATGGTTAGGTTAATGCATACATGCAACAACAAAACGGAACTTAGTTAACCGCATATTAACATACTTCTAACAAACTAGGAGGAAAAACTTAACACAAAATATGAAACAATATTTATTTCAGTTAGTATAAAACACTTCCTATTTTTAAAAAAGAAGAAATAAGTATAGTTTTCCATCAGTGTGCAATTTTTCACATAATTACTTATTCAATCAATAAAAACAATATACTTAGGCAACGCTCGTGAAAATTATTTAAATTAACAACCACATCTTTCCATGTCGGTTAACATCGACATTGAACCTATAAAGTAAGCTCTAAAACAAGTATCGCATTAGCCCTGACCCTTGGCACTTAGCAAATTGGATCAAAACTCGTAAACTGCAAATCGCACCACGCCGCTTTATACGGGAGTTATAAACTGCAAATAACATTGACACGCATTTATGGCTGTACAATAATCGACTATGATTCAACGAGCCAACTCAATAGTTGAAAATATTGACTACTAGTTTCTGACATTAGAATGAGCTTTACTTTTCACGATAGCTCTAGTTATTTGCTTTTAATTCAGTTAACGCGAGCACGCATAAATTTGGGGCCTGGTGAAATTGTTAATGGCTATTAACTATTCAGGTTATAATGAATAACTATGGCGAAGGATAATATTGATATGAAAGCGTATTGGTGGCGTTATATATAAAATATATAACGCCACCAATACGCACTTGATCAAAGTGGACACCTGGTCCACTTAACTGTCTTTTCACAGAGGGTTTAGGCCAATCTTGGGACATTATAAGACAGTAGCCTTTACTTCATTGTGTTTTACTTGAACTAGTTATACGAATGTACGTAAATTAATATTGTGTATAAGTTGCCCTACAAATTTTGAACACTGGTATATTATAAAAACAAGTCTTATAAAAAAAAAGTTGTTCGCACTCATTAAAAGTGCGCCCATCTGTTATGGGGCGTGCAGCAGACTATGCTCTAATAACTTGCCAAGGAAAGCCTTTACCCTCTATGTAGAAGGAACACATATCTTAGCTAATAGTATATGGGTCGCCTCTTTGTTGGTTGGTCTTTACGACATTTTTTTTAACACACATATATATAACATTAGAAACGGAGAGTAAGTTAGGTAACATTGGTCCCTAGAAAATGGCAAATTATAAAAAAAAAGAAACTATACGACAAAGAACAAGACGATCTCTAAATAACATGTTGTAGAGTATAAATAATAATTAATTTAATTTACTTTAATCCACCATATGAAAATGCGCGAATGAGAAATGTTATAACGCGCGATCTACATCTAAACTGAACCAAACCAGAAGCAGCTGGAAATCTGAATAATGAATACGGAAAATGATATGGCAACAGATGGCAAACGAACGAACAACAAAAACACGTACGAGAATGAATGCCGGTCAGAAGGTAGTATATGCACGTATGTACGTACAAGTACATACAACCTGCACTGCAACTTAGGCTTAAACTAGAACGCTATCGCAATATCTTTGAACCTTGACACCTGACAAATTGGATTTAGCTACGTAAATTGTAATTCGAAAGTAGCCCACGCGATCAAAGTTGATATTTCAAATTTTCTCAACGAGATTGGTCGTGTATATTTAGATCTTTCTATATTAAATCATTGTAAGAAAATAACACTAATAATCTTATCATTCAATCGCTATTATTGTTACGAATAAAAAGGGCATATGGGCAGGGTAGTTGAATCGTCAATTTTTAATAGAATGGGTCCTCCTTATAAGGCAAAAGAAAAAAGTATAAACTGTTCACATTGTTCGATCTACATTAGAGCATTATATATAGAGGCATATGAGCGCTAGCTCGCTCAAGGCTCTAGCCGCTAGGCTCACCTGACGTAGTTTCTTCTTCGTAATGAAGTTTGTTCTTTAAGAAACTACGTCCTGTGCTTGTAGAGTTTCATCATATCAATCCGAACCCGTGGAAAGTCTAAGTTTTAACGAAGCGATCACCGCAGCTTATTGACTTTCGCAACATCAGAGAAGACGTAATGACGACAGTGAAGCCCCAAATCTTAAATTCTACGCTGATCTTCTTTGAGTGTGCTGTACTTTTAAATTTTAGCAGCCGACATGCTCAAACGCAATTAGACATGTTATATTAAATATGGTAAAGGGTTATATTTAATATAATTTAAGCACGTCCGTGGCCTAGTGGTATAGCCTTACCTGACAATGACTATGTTAGGGCAATGTGGGCTGATCACCCGATTGCCTGAAAATAAATATGATCCGTGCCGTGGTCGTGTCGGATATCCGTCTCATGGGGCAAGGAGAGTAAAACAACAGAGAGTGCACATATGTTTGCGCGTACACTTGAGCACTTTAATATCTCCTGCGCAGTTGGCTGCCGGGGTCAAAATTCGGTTATAAGGAACTTTATTATTTTTATATTTAATAACAATTTATGAACAAACATATCGGTAACGATTAGTATGAGTGGGACACTTGGACCGGTTGTTTTGACATATTATACTCCATTGCGATTGTGCATAAATCTTCTGTAATGGGCTACGAGTACCCTCGCTCGATTTCATCTAAACAATTCATGTCGAGTGCAAACGGAAGTCCTCAGTCAAAGTAATAAATTCAAGACTGCAAACTTCGTCATGCTTAGGACGTGATTGATAGCTAAAAAATGTATTTTTAAAAAACCGATAAATTAATTTTAACATCGTCTTATTTTGATCGATTCGGCTAGTCCATGTGAAGAAGTCTTGTTAGTTTTGATCGCAAAGCAATAAAATGTTAGTGTTATTCTAGTATTACAGGACTTAAGAGGCTGATATTAGATGAATAATCTTAAGGACCATCAAACCATTCAGTGAAACGCAAATGAAATTAAATAAATGTAGCTTGTTATTCAGCGGCAATATCTCACGTGAGGTCTATATAAAGTCAGGGAAAATTGGCTATTTAAATCAATTATAGCGTTATACATAGAGAATCAAGACGTATGGTTATATGGACTTAATACAATTGTATGACGTTATATATTATTTGTCGTATTTTTGTAAAAAAAAACATCTAAATAACTGACATATGACGGATTGCTTTTATTGAAGGGGATTTTTATAAACCGTTGCTTTAAAAAAAGGTTTGAAACAAGTGTAAATGAAATAAAAATATTTTCTGCTTTAACACTGGATGCTTTAGAACAACTTACAATGCCTCTTTGTCGCTCAGCCCTACAAAAGGAGTAGCGTTGTTATTTTTCGAAATTCCTAACAATAAAGTATTCAGGTTTGCACGGGCATTGTTTGGGAAGAATAATCCTATTAAATTTCATACCGCCGGGCAATCCTCGCTGCCGCTTTCAATAAGACCCTCTTCTTATCTTGGACGGTTAATTTTTGTACTAGTCAACTGCAAGTCGAATATCGGTCTTTTTGGTGGCTTCTTTACATGAATACTATTAATAGATAAGTTAAGTGTTTTACGG
>DWHK01001022.1:0-12018 GCA_018247855.1 Graphium androcles
ACAATATTGTAGAACACATCATTATCTATAAAAAGTGTTGCGACAACATATGTCTAACTAATATAGTAATGTCACAATAAGTGTTCTTATATTTAAAAAAATAATTTAAATGCCTCCGCTAGAAAAGGCTCTTTATTTGTACCTTGGTATTAAACCTTATTAAAATAAATTACTCGATATTCAAGACTGATTTAACACCTTTATATAATTTTTGAATTACTCAATTCGGACGATCCATTCGAAAGATGTCACTAGTTTTATCTCAGATAGATGATTACACGTATATAGGGATGCACATTACTTTTGGTATAATTTCCAACCTGTCGTTGTTTATCTTGTACATTCTAAATATATGGGCGAAACACATTTTTTGTAAGTATCTATGCATCCAAGTTGGACCTCGCGATTATTTTGTTTCACATTTATTTCAATATATCTTATCCTAATAAACCGATTTTGATGCCTAACGAACCTAAAACTTGTACTAATATTACCTACATATATTTCAAATTTAATTTAAATCGGAACACTGGTTCAAGAGTTATCGCGTTACATGCATACATACATTCATATATGCATAAATCGCGTTTTCGCCCAAATGTAGTAGTCAATCTCATTCGCTTTGCTCGCTTGGTCAATAATAGTATTAATAATATTAGTTTCCTTGGACCTCGTGGTTATATTTTTTTTACATTTATTTCAATATCTCTTAAACTACTAAACTGATTTTGACCCAATGAATTTAAAAATTGTACCAATATATTCCAAATTTCATTCAAATTGGAGTACTAGTTCGAGAGATATCGCGGAACATACATACAAACATAAAATGTGTTTTCGCCCCAACCGTAATTGTAAACCTCACTCCATCGCTCGCTCTATCAATAAAAGAAAACATGGATAAATGCATTGAAATTGAAGTTAAATCTTAAAAGTGTCTCGATTCACCGCATTTTACGATAACGGCTGTTATACCGTCCGTACAAATCACCGTGGTTTTTTAAGCATTCATCCATCGGTGCTATATTCGAATATTAAAGGTTCCATGCATCCATCACTAAGTTCAAACGAGAGACTCGTCGAGATAAGACATGACGACAGCAAAAAATTTCAACACTAACACTCCTCGGCTCACGAAATACTAATAGGTTATTGAGATATAAAGGATAATACAGAATATAATAAGGCGGTGTAGAATCCTTTGCAAAGTGTAGAACAAAGTTCTTGCAAAATAATTTAATAATCACATGATTATTTTCAGTACACTACATATTTTATGCTTTTTATCGATTGCATTAAAACACCACCCAAATATGTAGCATACTGAAATGAATCATTGAAATGATAATTTTTATGTTTCATTGAAATTTATTAAATAAAACCGTCACAATTGCATGCCGTAATATTTTATAGTATACCCAATAAGCAGGCTTTAAAAATCAAGAAGATAAATCACTATTTTATTCATAAGATAGACGGCGTGGAGTGTTGTAAGTGTTACGTTCTTTCAAGCAAAATCAAGCGATATTTAGCGTCGGTCAGTTGAAGCGGGTGTTTGAATTGCAACTGCGGTGTCACGGAACAACATAAATAATTTTGGAGAGTATTTCCTTGTTGTAAGACAGTGATTATTTTAATAGGATAATACAGTGATTTATTTCATACAAAAATTACGTAATAATCAATTCTATATACCATTGTAATAAATTAAATTATATAGTGTCGTCGTCAAACTTTACCTGAAAAAAAATAGTTATATAAAATATTTGATGATTTGATATTTATAATGTGCGCAAAAAAATTACTGTGTTTCTAATTCTAGTTTTACTTTAATTTATTCATAATCACTGTGCTTTACTTTAATTGGTATGGCAACATTATAGGAGACGTCAATACACGTACGTCAAACTCCCGGAAAATGTCATTAGCACGCGTTGCAATCAGATCGTGTGTTGCGGCAGCAAAGCAGCATCGGTCATCGAGTAATATCTGCAACCAGAGTCAAGCCGGTCTACCTACTGTTACCGCGTATCGTGGTCATCACAAGATGTACGTCGCCGAAGAAAGAGGATCTCTTTATTCACCCGACTACCGGGTTTACTTCAGTAAGTTGACATTACTGACGTAGTTTATACTGAATTTGACGCCTCTGCGGTAATGAATCTTATATATGTACATATGAAAATATAAGCTATGACATCGTAGAAAACCGTTTGACCTTTCTCTCTTAATCTTTTATCTTGATAATGTTCAAATAAAATAATAAAGGTGACCTTTAAATTGAAACAGATACTTAATGGGTAATTATTTACATTACAATCAGAAATGAATTTCTTCCGTGTAAAGCGAAATTTGTTGCAAATGATAATTTCATAATTTAAAGTTCATAATTTGTATAGACAGTAGCCATTATCGACGTCAAGATCGTGACGAAGTTTTCTTAATAATCAAGTTATTTTAAGTAGGTTTCGCCAAAAAAACACCGGCTCCGCGCTTTTAAATGTCAATCTAGGGGTAGGGCAGAATCGGGGTGCTCTGACAGTATATCCGTGATATTTTCATTGACTGTGAGCCATTTACCCAAAATAATTATGATTTTCAAAAAGGCGGTCGAAATAATTGTGTTTATTTTATGTTCAAGTTTTATATTTTTTTAATAACTAGTTATTATCGTCAAATTTCGTATTACACATATTTTATCAATTGTATTTCTTATACAATTAAAGAATATTGGAAGTAAAATATCACAACTGTTAATACAAATTATAAATTTTATATTTTTTTTTGCTCAAAAAACTTATCATTTGCAACAATTTTCACTATACATGGTTTTTATCAATTACAGTTCTCTAAATATAGTTTTTTACACATAGAAATTTGTTTACAATTGTAATGTAAACAATTACCGAAAAATTCTTATGCAAAACATTTAATTCTTTACAACTTCTAATATTTTCATTTTTGGATGGCATTATCTAAATTTTTTTAGTAAGGATTAATAAATTTTTTGTTAGTTATTTAAACAAAAATGTAGTTGCCTATATATTAATATGTAAAGCAAATTATTTGTCCTTTTTTTAAGACTTATGGATGAATATATAGTTTAGACTTAGATTTGGATTATGTTTATTACATATTTTAATATTAATGGCTTAAACTATATTGTACTGTTGGTATGTCTTTTAAAATCAGTTCTATAATGTTACCTATTATATATATTAAGCTTGCAGTTTAAGTGAGCGTTTCATGAAAGATGTAATCATTACTAAAAAATATATGGATAGATAAATACATTACTAATAAACGATTAAAATGTCTGCAAACTCAACCTGCCAAATTTAAGGATTCTTTTTCTTTCATGAGACAAAAAAAATACATGGAAAAAAATTCTAAAATAAAATTTAATATCTTGATAAGGGATGCATAAAGTTTAAAACGCAGACATAATAGAACTGACAATATAATAATAAATTTTGAACATTAATGAAAAATTTAATCAAGTTAAAATGATTAAATTTTCCATTAATGTTCAAATTATAACTCTTGACAACAATAGAACATGGTAAATTATGACGTTTTTTGTTTTATTTTTATAATATATTTTTACAAAATTTAGAATGAACAATAACAATCTCTTGTGTCAGGTGGTTTTTACATAAAATAATTTAATTTTTTCGGTATAAGGTATATTGGTAATTTACACAAAATTCCTTATAATAAACATTTGCCGATTTCAATAATGTCATGTTCATTTATAGTCACATAAATATTCAGCTGAACATATGAACTTGAAATAACTGTCCTCCGTAAACAGCATATTATATAGCAACAGTTATCTATAATTTAAAATTTTTGTTTGTAATTCTAATAAAACTGCACCATCATTTAATGAGCTTGTGTTGCATGAGGCTATTGGTAATGTTTATACACTTTTTCGTAGGTTTTGAATCTTTATCAAAAAACGCTTATGATAGTCTGATAATATACTTAATCATTGTAGGTCTAATTTATATTTTGCCTTGATCAGTGAATATTGCTGGTTAATCTATTACACGTCTTTATCATGCCCTAATCATTCAATCGTAAATTTCCTTATGTTGCAATCGTAACCATATGAGATATGATTGTAACTAATGTTACATAACCACCACACCAAAGTCAGTCATATGAAAAAGTTCATTAATAATGTGGTAAACTGTCAAGTGGGTATTGCGCAGGCACTACAAAGGAAGTTTAAAGATAAATTTTGTTTGTCTTCACACTCCACTTGATGCTTCACAAGCACCCTTATTGTTTGCTCCTATCTAATCACTTTCGTTTACATTTTTTATTTGGATACACTTCATGGTTTTTGATTTATTTGCAAAATGGCTAAAGGGAAAAGCATATATAAGTGGTTATAACTTAAATTATTTGTAATTTGTTGTAGTATTTGAGGAAAGAAATTTGCCATATATTACAATTTTTGTATAGATTTTCTTGTGAACCATTTGAATAAAACACCTTCAAATGGTTCACAAGAAAATCTTTGGCGCCTTACTCCTTAAACAAAACATAAAACTTATAGGCTTTTTAAATTGTATTGTTCTTATGTGGGGTTCTTTCCCATACCAGTTGGCTTATTAGAAGCTATAGTGCTGTATCTTTGTGTCTCGTTTGACATAAAAAAATATACAGCTCTTTTGTTTCTTTTTTTTTGTGTCGACTATGCATTTTATCCATAGATGTAGAATCTAAAGACTAATAAAGGGTAGGAAAGAAAAACCTTTTCCTTAAGTATGTACCGCTGTAAGAGGGAAAGAGACAAGTGATGAAACACTCATGTGTCAATTTTTTTTTTCGAGTAAGACCCATAGTCCTGTCCATGTTCCACCCATAGACGTCCTGTTTGCTTGCGTTGGATTTTATATTTGTATTTGTATTATTTGTATGTTAATCTATAATTAAGTGTAAACAATATTTTGCGTGCCATATGGTGTCTTGTTGTTTAAATAATTGTCACGTAACAGGACGATATAACACAAATACATATATTTTAGTAAATATTATATGTTTTAGTAGAATATTTCAAAACTTATTTTGTCAATTTTCTGATATTTAATATTTTCAAAACAGTTTTATATTATAGTATATTAATTCTCTGTTGTAAGAAAAATTTATTTCTTTGATACGAGTAGAATTTGAGAATATTTTGTGTAAAATATTAAATTGTTTGCTTACGCAAGGGATTGACAAAATGACGACGTCATTACTTTCGATATAATGTCGATAGTTTAAAAAAATTAAAATTTTTTTGTGATTATTTGAATAATTATTTTTATACAAAAATCGGTTAATCTTGGGTGTCTTAAACATAATTAAATACTAAAAGCAAATATAAAAAATAAAACTATTAATAATAGCAAGTTTAAAAAATAAAATTTATAATTTTCTTGTTAACTCGAACTAAGAGATAAAAGAAAAAAATGTTTGAGAAATCATGTCAAGAAATAGGTTTCTTATATAAAAAAAGTACTCGGAATGTTATGTTCATTTTGTTAAGAATTCCGGATTTGAACATCTCGCTACACCAAATAAACAGAGTTAACTCAAGGAAAAATAATATTTCTGAATATGAATTACACATTTCTGATATTTTGTTGGTGAATACTGAAATATTTGACCTTCAAAAATATTCTCTGCACATAACACAGCTTGTTCACAGTGAGTCAAAATAAATAAAAAAATACATTTCCGAAAAGCTGTCACAACAGGTTCTCCTGCTCTTTTTACATGTTTAAAATATATATATTATTTATTTACACTTTTTGTACCAGCTGGTAAAAACGACTATTAATTTGATTAATTTTTAGCAAATATAAATATGTTATTTGTCCGGTCCGTCTTATGGCGGATATTTCACTCAAAATACAAAAATACGTAATCGACATTATAATAAAGGAAGATCACAACAAATTGACTTGATTTTTATCCTGTATGATACATCGATAAAAGAGTATATCACGTGGAAAGTACTATTTTTATCTCAGACATAGGTGATTACTCATAAATACGCACATTACTTTTGGTTTCATTTCCAACCTGTCCTTGTTTATCTTGTGTTTGCTTGTAATGTGCCTGCATGCGCCAATGATCTAAAGGAGAAATCTGATTTCATTACTTTTCTTGATTAAGTTAACAAATAAATTACGCAATCGTTATCAGTGTCATAAATCAATTCAATAAAACACGTTCGCCTGTTGAATTAAAACCGGTCCAAGTGTCTCGTATCGAATGCTTTATAAAATATGGGCCAAAGCCGAATACGAGAGCAAGATTTGTTATGTAACACTGGCTTTTAAACTTTCACAATCGTATTCCGTGTGTTTCGCTTGCGAATCAAAAGCTGCCAATTCACACGTTATTTTAATTCAGTCCTTTTTATTTTAAAAAAGAAAACTAGCACATGATTAAGTAAACAGTAGTAACAATACTTCATGTTGAATTTATGTTTTTGAATGATAAAACTTTTGAAAAATTGGAAACATTTGGATCAAAACAATATTTTTATGTCGGGTAATTCCCCAATGAATTTAAATTATATAATAATAGGGTAATGGAAAGTGTCGATTGTGTGCGTCAGAGGACGAGAGCGGGCCGATATCGCCGCTGCACGACATCCCGCTGTGGGCGGACAAGGCGCAGCGGCTGCTGCACATGGTGGTGGAGGTGCCGCGGTGGAGCAACGCCAAGATGGAGATCAGCCTGGGGGAGCCGCTGAACCCCATCAAGCAGGACGTGAAGAAGGGCGCGCTACGCTTCGTGAGCAACGTGTTCCCGCACCACGGCTACATCTGGAACTACGGGGCGCTGCCGCAGACGTGGGAGAACCCGGGGCACGTGGACGCGGGCACGCAGGCGCGCGGCGACAACGACCCCATCGACGTGATCGAGATCGGGTCGCGCGTGGCGCGCAGGGGCGACGTGCTGCGCGTCAAGGTGCTGGGCACGCTGGCGCTCATCGACGAGGGCGAGACGGACTGGAAGCTCATCGCCGTGGACGCGCAGGACCCCGAGGCCGCGCGGCTGCACGACGTGGCCGACGTGGAGGCCGTGTTCCCGGGCCTGCTGCGCGCCACCGTCGAGTGGTTCCGCCTCTACAAGGTGCCCGACGGCAAGCCGCGCAACCGCTTCGCCTTCGACGGCGAGGCCAAGGACGCCGCCTTCGCCCACCGCGTCATCGACGAGGTCAGACGCTTTCGTACTCTTCTCTCACTCTCTTTGTCCCAATTACATTATTCACTAATCTATATAATCAATAGTATCACTATATATTTCATGTATATCAAACAAAATTAATCACTGATTTACGTTTGTCTTGCTCAAATAACTCATATACATAATCTGCTGTAAAGTATTTAGCATTTACAACAAGATAAACATAAATTTCACATTACTTTCATGGTAATTCCTCTCCTACATATGTATGTACGTCGCAGTCGTAGGAGCGTGGAGAAGGTTAATCTTGCGCCTTCTCGGCAACATCACGTCGCTTATTTTCTAATACAACTTAAACGTATGATATCTACGAAAAAATACCCGAAAAAGGAAATTGAATAATCCAAAAAATAATATACATGTACGGAACTAGTTATAATTATGAACATTTATATTTTGCGCTTTTATTTTATTGTACCCACATTGGGGCTATTTTCATAGCGAGTGTAATACAGATATTTTAGTGTTATCCGGCGACACTTAAAACACTTTGTAACTATTTCTTGTACTCTTGGGCGAGTAGGAATTGGGGTCGAGCAGTTTCCTGGGTTATTATAAAATACTGTTCATTCGCCCTAGATGTAATACCGTCGGAAGTGCAAGTGATCGTTTCTTACATCTATGAACGAACACATTTCTAGTTGTACGATCGTTTCTCACTTGTTAAGACCGAGCTGGCCAGAAAACACCAAATGAAAATCATATTAGCATATTTCAATACGCTAAGTCACAATTATTTTTATATATCAAGAAGGGATAGTACAAAGTTAAATTCAAGTTTGTGGGGTTGCAACCTTTGTCCCACGGCCGGCGTCTTAGAAAAGAGGGTACAAATGGTTTATCTGACAAACTATAGGTGTAAAAAAAAATTAAAATTACTTGCAAGTCAAGCTAATAGAGGCGTACTTAAAGCTAATAGAGGCGGAAATATCAGAAAATTAAGGTAACAAAAATTATTATTACAATTTACCAAAAAACAATAATAAAATAAAACTATTGTATTTAATTTTGTTTGTAACCGTTCAACGTGAGGCTATTCTAACTGGAGCCCTTTGCATACAACTATTTACATGACTACGATAAATTTATAAAATGAAATTGGCTCAAAAAGGCATTCATCTCCTTGAACTTGAGCCCACACATTGTTTAAATTTATATATAAAATAAGCAGCCGTTAAGAACACGACTTTAGTAGTATACATATTTATTAGACTAAAGTATTACGGTGAAATTAATAGCATTTTATGAATTACTTCAATTCAAAATTTTGTCACCATAAAACTTCATTCAATTCACGATGACAACTTCAGCAAAATTAGTAAATTTCTGAGCATGTAGCGACACGTCCTGACCCCGCCACCCGCGTATCGTATTATTCTTTGGCGAATTTCACTTGAGACGGACGTGTGACATGTTTTGTTCCCATTAATTTTTGATGCAAACTTCGCAGTGATTTGTCACAAGATTACGTCATTTTTATAAATCGTGTGATAACGTAACGGATAAAGGTAAATCATCTTACACTTATTTATTTGATATGTTATTAAGACCAAATATGTAACGTGCTATTGAAAAATTTTGCTATTAAATTTTTTATAACGCGGAAGGACATCCAACAGAACGACTATTGTAGCCCAAAAAATTTATGGATTTCAGAAGTAACGTGGAAGACGATTAAAGAAAGAAAGGACCTGCTAACGAGAGGAAACTATGATAGAGCTCAATACCAGACGATGTCCGCTAAGGTCCAACGCTTATGCCATAGAGACGACACCCAATACCTGAACTCGATATGCGAAGATGTTGGGAACCATGCTTAAACCTTGCGCACTAAAGATCTGTCTCTACGAGTCAAAAGCATCACAAAAGAATTTAGACCTAAAACCTGGGTGATCCAAGATGAACAGGGTACATTATTGACGCAGATCGACCAGGTCATAGAAAGATGGCGTTTATACTCCCAAATCTTGTACAAAGATGACAGGAGACCTTCTGAACAGCTGAGTCTGCTAACGAAAATATAGAGCCAGAAATTCTGGAGTCCGATCAGCGTAGCTCTGAGGAAAATAAAATTAAATAAATCAGCCGGAAGAGACACAATATTTGCTGAAGAACTGAAAAACCTCGGAGACACAGGTGTCAAGATCTTAAAAGACCTGTGCAATCAGATCTGGAGATTGGGAAAGTGGCCTAAGGACTCTCATCTTATATCATTACACAAGAAAGGGTCAACAAAGACATGTGAAAACTTTCGAACGATTGCTCTAATATCTCATGCTTCATATAATTAACGGACGCCTGCAATCGTACCTTCAGCGACAAATTCCAAATGAGCAGACCGGCTTTGTAAAAGGCCTCGGAACTCGAGAGCAAATAGTTAACATTAGACAACTCATAGAGAAAAGCCGGGAATTCAACGTGCCAATGATCATGTGTTTTGTTGACTATTCTAAAGCATTTGATTGCGTAAGGTGGGACTGTCTGTGGAAAATCCTTAAAGAAATGGGTGTTTTGGAACATTTAATTTTTCTGATCTCAGCCCTGTATGAGAGTGGTGAGTCAATGGTTAGGGTAAATGACGTGGTGTCAGCTGCTTTCAAGCCACAAAAAAGAGTCCAGCAAGGATGCATTCTATCCCCCCTTCTTTGCAACATCTATGGCAAATATATCATGAGGACAGCGCTAGAAGAGTGGGATGGAGGCATTTCCGTTGGTGGCAACAAAATCAGCAATCTCCGATATGCAGACGATACCACGCTGTTTGCTTCCTCAGAACGAGAAATGGCTGAATTGCTCAGGAGGGTCGAGACTGCAAGTGAAACAGTCGGCCTTTCCATAAATAAGAAGAAAACCAAAGTCATGGTGGTAGACCGACCAGGACTTTTCACAAGGACTGGAGAACTCTCAGACCTGGAGTTTGTAAGTGAATTCGTCTACCTTGGTTCGCTGGTAAGCAATCAGGGAGGCTGTGACGGAGAAATTCGCAGACGTACACAGATGGCCAAAGCAGCAATGAGTAAGTTAACCAGAATATGGCAAAATAGGAAAGTGTCAAATACCACCAAGACCAGACTCGTGCGTGCTTTGGTCTTCTCAATATTTCTGTACGGGTCCGAATCGTGGTCAATTCGTGCAGCCGACCGAAAGAAAATTGATGCCTTCGAAATGTGGTGTTGGAGGCGAATGTTGCGTATACCGTGGACTGCAAAACGAACGAACGACTCCATTATAGACCAACTAAAAATATTCACTAGATTATCCACTACATGCTACCGACGAGTTCTTGGATACTATTGGACATATTGCCCAAAGACAACCCGATAACTTGGACAAATTGGTCGTAGTCGGATAGATTGAGTGTAAAAGGTGACAGGGTCGATCACCTACCCGCTGGTCCGATCAAATAAAATCTATATTGGGGCTCAATATCCCGACAGCTCTGAGACAAGCCGAAGACAGGACGGCGTGGAAGCTCATCTGTAAAAGCATATCAAGACTTCAGTAATGAAGTACACGAAGAAGAAGAAGAGAATACGACGATTGAGTGATAGCTAGTTTGGCGAAGCCAAAATTGTCTCTAAAAAAAACCCTTTTTTATAAAACCAATTACTAATCTAAATCAGCAGTTAAAGCTGATGATAAGACTTCCATAATAATTCCGTAAAAATAAAAATAGATTATAAATAGTAATATAATAAATAGTAATGTAATATATGAATACATTAGCATAAGTGAGCCATTTTATGTATTCACTGGGTGCAATAGAATAAAGGTTTTTGCACAATTTTGTCTCCTCTAGCAAAGGGGCATGGATGCATTTGATTTCTTTCTGTACAGTCAAGTCTCTTAAATTTGGTCCGGTACGAGGTTCTGTGATAAAGACATTGTCGGTCTTTGCTTTCAAAAATATGCCATTCCAGACCGTACAGGATCCTCCAACATATGCAATTTTTTTGGATGCAGTTTTGTGTGAAACGCTCTCTAGGCTTTCGGTAGACTCTTACTCTACAATAGTTACAAAAAAGACAGAATTTCACTAGTTACAAAAAAAAAATCGACCTCCATTGTTTAAGGGACCAATTTTTATGTAGTTTCGATTTGCTTTGATTTGATTTCCGTGAAAAATGAACCTCGCGGTCATCCAATAAAATTTTATCGACAACGACGAATTAAAAGCAATTGTGGAAGTTGATAAGTATAATCAGCTTGTACAATTGCCTCTAATCAAAAAATAAATTAGCAGCAGCTTTCAACGTTAGTATCAAATCAATAATTTGCGATTTACGTCAAATTAGCGAAATAAAAAAGCTTAATAAATGGATGCCACACGAACTAACTGATCGCTAACGCTACCGGTAACGAAAATTGAATTCTGTTAGACGATCACAAGTGCTAAGCAAGTTGGATAAATCATAGTTCAGCATCCTTCAAAAAAATGGTCACCGTTATGAGGTCTAATGACGGTGTGATTCGTGACAACATTTTACCAAATGGGATAAACATTACTAAAGATATGAACTGTCCATTGCTTGACACAATAAAGTAGAAACTCACAAATCTGCTAACAGCTTTATTCAAACGCTAGTCCCTGCTGCTCCTTCCTACCCGATCATCAAGCCACCTGAGCTGGTTCAACAAACCTAGCATAAAAAATAAATACCCCGAGAGCTACATATGACCAACATAGCAGAAATAATCACCACACAAAACAAGCTTGAGGAGAATATTACAAAAAGATTTGACGATCTACAGGCTCAAATC
>DWHK01001023.1:0-12015 GCA_018247855.1 Graphium androcles
ACTGTTTATACATGATTTATATTTTATGTTTTTTTTTAATACGTATGAATCACAACATTAATGGGTCTACAAATATAATTTCTGTAAAACAAGATCATATTGAAACCGGAAATAAGATAAGCGAGATATGCCTGGGGTACCAATGTGTCACTGTACCATATTAGACCAAATTTAGTTTGTCTAATATAAAAAAAAGTCTTAGAAACTTGACAAATCAGAATGTGGTCTCCATTATTGAAAAATAGAGAACATTACAGGAGTTAAAGATCACTTATCTGACGGGAAGTATCCGCGATAAAAGAAGTCAGCGTTTTGTGAGCATATTTTCGATCGTCTCTAATTCTATATGAAAGTTAATAAATCTCAAATCCTTGGAAAATGTCATGGATATATCCAAGGACAATTTTCTAGACCATTGAAATAAATAAAATTCTTAAAATTGTTGAATACTACAACTAGGGTAGCATCTCATAACAAATTAAAATAAACATAAACACGTTATAAACTGCAATATCTCGAACTATATTCTACATCTATTTAAATAAATAGAATTAGAGAGTCTGTTTGTAATAGTAAAATAACCGCTTTTTACTACATGCATATGAATGCATATATACGGTACATATACTAAAATAACATTTTTTTTAAATTTTTGTCTGTCCGTCTGTCCGTCTGTCTATCTGTTTGTTTCGGTTAATCTCTGGAATGGCGGGGCCAATTTGGACGGGAATTTCACTGGCAGATAGCTGATGTAATAAGGAGTAAAATAGACTACTTTTATTTTCGAAAAAGAATTTGAGTTCCGTATAAAACAATTAAAACCTAAAAGCAATATTATGAGGGTAAAACCGCAGGCAATAGCTAGTAAAATATAAAATAGAAAAACTTATCCCAACTTACTTTCTTAGTTCTTATAGGTAAACAACTTCTGCATTTTGTTCAAAATTTTAGGCCCACCAGTTACGGAAATAATATAGGGCAAATGGTCAATTTTCACCTACTTTCTAAAACAGCTTCAAAACATCAATCTTAAAAATATTTAAAAAAATATATATATTTGGGATTCTCTCAATTATTGCTTTCATTTGACACGAAATATTTTGTAAACTCTTACTTGATTTTCTAATTTTCCCCTAAAACTGGCGCCCATGTATTTTAAATAATTAATTTACTTTACGCGTCCGTCTTACCTTTGTGTACTTAATTTAAACGAAAGCGGTCTAGTAGTTTGGTTAGTAGAGATAATATCCTTCATACAGATTTTGCTGCACTTCTCTCCTCTCTCTCAACCGCGCTCGTCCGGTACCACCGCCCTTCACAGAGTCATCATAGAAGTATGCATAGCTTTTCTTTTCCCATTTGTTTCCCCACCGAACACTTTATACAATCTTGACTCATCCTACCCTATAATCTATTTTATCCAATTTACAAGGCTAGCAACCTACACTCAACTCTTCGGATGTTGTATGCGTCCATGGGCGACGTGATCACTTAACATAAGGTGAACTGTCTGCTCGCTTGGCAACCTTTCTCTATAAAAAAATGGACTGTTACAGATTAACGAACATACAGACACGTGAAAGATCCTATAAAGGTTTCGTTTTTACCTTTTGAGATAAGGAACCGAAAAGGCAAGTGGTAAACTGAATTAACTTCAGCCCTAAAACGTCTAACATCTCCGTCGGTACTGAGACCGTATATCACAGACCGAAAATCCCAAACTACAAAATTAAATGGCAATAAACCCGATCCGTAAATTCCTTTCACTTTACAAAATCCTACAAAGTGTAAAGTAGAAAATTAAGTACCATATCATAATTTTTGAAAATTATATTTTAAGAGCGCAAGAATAATCTAAATATCAAAAGAATTTATGAAATCCAATACGACTCCATCAGGTCTACCTAACCGATTTGCTTATTTTTTTTTATTGGAAGGTATTGACGCACAGATTTGTAACGTTGAATATCATGTTAATTTTACCCTTCTCTAGAATACACTCAAATACGATTTCCTCATCAAATATCTTATGTTTTCATAGTTTTCTTTCTCTGTATCTTCAGCTATAATGACGGCAGATACACGGTTCGGTCTACGAACACTCTCTATAATAATTTCTTTAATTTGTAATGTTGTCCAAAAACATAAAAGGGCAGCTGGGCGTTAACATTGTTGCGAAGCAGCAAGGGTTAACTCGTATATATCAATTTATTTTCTTTCAAATACAGCTTCATAGGCCAAACGAAAATTAATATAACCGAAATGATGACGTCAGTTTTATCAATAGGCCAACTAGCTGCCGCACGGCCGACGGTATGCAATAATGTCACTATTGGCGACACGTACCCACGGTATTCTAATATCTAAATTATAGTCGCGCGGTTAAATTTGAACGCGCATCAGCATTTGAATGCGGGCAAATATTGCCGCGCGGAGTGTACGGCAAACAACCGATGCGTTTTACTTAATTGAATGTTTAATGGAGCCGTATTACGTATAGGCATTATGCGCGGTAGGCAAATATTGTGCGTCGCTTAATTGGATTCTGTATATATCGGCATGTTTGTTTGACACTCGTACGTCTAAGATGCTGTGCGATACAGTTTTGAGCTGTTTTGGTGGGTTTAACGAGTCGTTACTACTGTTTGTTTCATTTGAAGTATCCGTGCAGCGTATCGTCTATTATATGGAAGCATGGCGATGGTTTTATTGTTTGATATTTATATAATTGTTATTTTAATAATCTTACAATAAAGTTATTTTAGTATTCTTACAACAATAAACAATTTCATCTAAGAGCAAATCAATAATAGCTGTTTATTTGCTCTTAGATGACATAAATACATCAAAGGTTGATACGTGCTATCTTGATCTTCAGTTATTAGTAAGTAACAGAAAATGATTCATGATAATAATTTAAACTATCAATGGTATAATACTGGTAACTTATGGGTAATTTATGTTGCTTATATACTTTTGCTCCCTCTC
Organism: Graphium androcles; assembly: GCA_018247855.1. Lineage (NCBI taxonomy): Eukaryota > Metazoa > Arthropoda > Insecta > Lepidoptera > Papilionidae > Graphium > Graphium androcles. Next base: position 2,989 of record DWHK01001023.1, read on the forward strand.
CACTTATAAATCCCATATCAAAATGTTACTTTGTACTTTATAGTTTACTGTTATAGTAAATAGTTGATGTTTGTAATTTTAGTGCAAATTTAATAACATTCCAACATATTATTTTGCCGCTCTTACGTTGTTTTGTAAATTTGGCTTATTATTGCCTATTACTATTAATTTGTTTTGTTCTTGTCGATATTTTCAACAACTCAATAATTCTCTGCAATTACTTTGTGTCAACGGAAAAGGTACAAACGATAATACCAAATATGTTTGCAGTGAGATATTCAAAGGGAACAAATATAGATATTTTTGTGAACAATAAGTTATATTTTTTATTATATTTTTGTTTCTGTTTGTTTTCACTAAAGTTAAAATAAAAATAAAAATATTGTAATACTGCTTATTTTTCATATATGTATATATAAGTTCATAAATGTTTTCAAAAAATTAGTTGCATTGACTCGATTACATTTGATGATGTAATTAGTAAGATTTATAATCCTGAATTTAAATATAAAAAAAAAAACTGAAATAAATTTCTTACTACGATTCTAAGAAAGCATATTTGTAAATTTCTGCTGAATAAAGTACACTTTAATATTTCTAATTGCAATATGTTTTTAAAAATATATTTAGATCCAGAGCTGAAGGGTTTTATTGATGAGTTAAAGGTTATAGAAAATTCGTCCAATAAATGTTAATCTGCAAAAATAAATACTAGTTACATGTACTTGTGCAGTAACTCTATTAAATTGAATAATAAGTTTGTTTTTTCTTTATTTACATAAACCTACAGGCAATCCATCTAATTAGAAAGTTAATTTCCTTCCCCAACGATGTTACGTTGACGTATTGGTGGCACCGTTTAACACGTAATTAAGGAATACGCCTTTCGTTTTTAAGCGGAGATAAATAAGAAATGTTTAAAATTAAAAACGAACTTGTTTTGAGATGAGATTATATTAAGATTAAAATATGTTTATAAAGGAAAGTGTTAGCGAAAGGAGCTTTTTATTCGACTAAATAAATAAATATAGGATTTTCGCCTAAGCAGCGATCTGTCGCAAATTTACAGTCTCTCAATCTTAATAAATGTAGCTATAAGGCCTCCGCACCAAATTTTTATCACGATGGTCAATAAGAGACAAACCAACTGTGCGACAAAATTTCGCGTATACATTTTGCGGGTAAGCCAGTTAGAAAACAACTACACCAAATCATTGGCACTTAGTAGGGAATCGTACTTACTTCCTCCATATTATTAATCGTGTAGCTGTACCATGAGGCCACGGAGGCGGTAAATATATTGACTTGAAAATATATATGACATTTATTTAAAAAAATAAATGATACGGTCGAAAATGTTTCGTTATATACATATATATGTTATATATAAGGCACCTACATACATATTTGTCACGCAAGTTACTGACATGATAAGGAGAGGTTAAGTTGCCAGGTAAAAACAGTTTTGACATTTGCAGAAACATTAAGAAAGTTAAAAGTACAAATGAAAAATAGGTATATTAACAAACAGTTGACCCACATTTATATTTTTTATATAATTGATGTTACAGTACATTTTCTTAAGAAAGTATTAACTTAACATCAAATCAAAAAAGAAATGGCCATGAAAGAGTTTTTTTGATGTTAATTGTTTTTGTGGAAATCTAAAAATCGCAATCGCCGCACGAAATTAAACACAGTTAGAAATGAAAAAAAAAAGTGGAGGTCCGTACCGCATACAAAACAGAATGGTAATAGGGGTCGAAACCTTTTTCAGCAGCCACTTTCTTATTTATGGAATGTTCATTATTAATGGAATTTTTTACTTGCCCCCGCGGAGGGCGCATCTGCGTTTTTGATTCATGTTTTGCGAAATCAATTTGATGTTGGCTTTTAGAAGATTAAAAGTGTATGTTTATATTACGCGTAATGATTGAAAAGTATCATATGATATCCATTTCTTCCATTACAGTTCTAAAAAGATTAAGTCTGTGAATAACTTGTTTGATACCATTTTAATCACCACCTTCCAGTGACAATTCCAATGCTTGATTTACAAGAATGTCTTAATAGAAATGTCCTACTGGCAAAGTTTGGCCATGGACTTACTCAGACATTACCTACTGCACAGAATTATTATGGTGGGCAAGTGGACGCACAAACATAGCTACACTCTCAGTTCCTTTGCTCTTATAGCGCGATGGGATGAATATCTGGAACCAATGGAGAGAGATCAAACGTAGGACCGATTTAGACATGCCCATATGACACACGAATCATATTGATTTTTTAACCCAACTGAGAAACAACAACACAAAGTCATTGTCCCCTTGGATGAGATTCGAAACTGTGACCTTCCTATTTGTAAAGCAAATAATCACTAGACGATGGGGCCAGGTAAAACGAAGATGTATTAAATGTCAAAATACAAATCACCAAACGGATTGATAATGATACTGATACGGATTGGTACTGTTTATTCACGACTTCTCATAACTGAGGAGCTTCAGGAGCTGGGCTTTAAAAAAGAAAACAGATTGAACAGAAAAATTGGGCAGACGACAGAACGACGAATCCTACCAACACACATATATTTTGAGTAAATATTGTTTAAGATTATAAATTTTTTTCCAGAGTGAACGTATTCTCAGTCCATTTCAATCTTCATGTCTCTAGACCGAGTTATATACTGGACAACAACTAGCCTAGCCCAGACAGTAGTAATTATTTCGGAATGTTAGGTAATAGGATTTTCTGGACCCATGACAATGTGTAAGAAATATTTCATGATGATCAGTTTTGTATTTATGATGTAATAGCATTACAAATAAACAAACTTTCACATTTGTTATGATTGTAGGTCCTTGCAAACTGCAATTGGTCACCGTCGTTTAATCCATTCGCCGCGTTTGTCACTTTCTACTCTTACACAAAATTAATGTGATCACGAGCTTATCTGCAATCGGCTCGTTCGCCATCAACGACTTGCGTTGAATTAGTCCGTGCCGAGCGGGTTAACGCGACAGCAAATATTAATCCGAAATGTTGAGCGGCCGGTTCCAATTACCTAAAAACGGCGGGCCATTCAATTTGGCCTCAGGCGCACGGTCCACAGACGTAAACGTTCGATTTGTGTATATAAATCTATACTGTGGAAAGTCCCGTGAATGTTCATGCGAACGTCGCGTTAAGGTAAGTACAATCGATATCGAAAGTGTCACATGGAATATTTTATTTTGAAGAAAAATTTAACTTAAATTCATATATTCGCTGCGTAGTTGATACTGTAAGCAAATAATATTTAAAATGATCGGCTTTGCACCGCGCTTCGTTATTTATTTTCTTTTAATTGAAATTTCCTTTGTCTTTTAAAAAACATAAACGAGAAACTAAAGGAAAACAATCATCGCCTTCTACAAAGTTTTGCCACACTACAAGAACTAAAAAAAATGAGGCATTTATTTATTTTTTCGTGATATTTTTTCATATTTTAGAGAGAAAGGCGAAAAAAGGCTACTAAAGACATAGAGGAATCAAGAAGATGTACTCGTAATAAATAAAAGTCCTAACCGAATTTTGGCCACAGCTGCCAAACTGACCTTTAGTCAACTTCACAGAAGATATTATAGTGCACAAGTGTACGCGCAGACGCAGGTGCAGCCTCTGTTCATTTACTCTCATAGCCTGATGGGATTGATATCCAATAAGACCGGAGAGACACACAGGACCGGCTTTTTACATACCATCTGACACATGGATCATCTTTATTTTCAGGCAATTGGGTAATCAGCCCGCATTGCCCTCATGACCAATTGAGAAGTAACACAAAGTCATTGTCACCCGCGGAAATCGAGCTCACGACCTTCGGTTTGTAAAGGGCTGCCTCCGTGGCCTACTGGTATAGGGCCTTGCTCTATACCAGTACACACGGAGGCAGTTCTTTAACAACTCGTAATATATATGAAACAATTCATCACAATATTTTTTCAGAGGAAGAAGCAAACAACGAAAAGGTTGTGCAATATAAGCGGAATTACAAGAGTGTTGTGAGAGTTCTATCTTCATGAAAGGAACAAGTACAACTTCTGTTGTACACACACACCAACTCCGGGTATAAATGAGTGTTTTGATTTGTAGCTCAGGTTAATGAAATAGGATCAGGTCAGCCACAGTAAAATAACTAAACTGTAAATGACTGAAAGTAAAATAACTAAAAGTAAAATAACTAACTATTTAACCACATAAAAGAAATACCAGAGTGGCAACATTAGTATTCAAATTTGAGTTAAATTCTATTTAATTTCTTATACCTTCGCATTCTTTTAAATGACTTTGGGTATCTAAATATTTAGAGTTTCCTTTTATATTACAGCACTCAATGCTACGTCAGTAACAGGAGGCCTGAATGTCTGAGCTTCACATTTCATATCGAAAAGTACTCGCTAGACATCGTTCAGTGGTAAAACTTCGTTTGAAACCGCTCCGCCGATGCAAGTTGTACTTTTTGTTATTAAAGTACTGAGCCGGCTACTCGGTCCACGCAAGCCTTTCTTTTCCTCTTCAAAAGGAATAGTACTAAATTATTTTACTTAAGCCATCAGCTCGTTCAATTTTCGGGAAAAAATAAATGGTAATGTCATAGGGTCACTAACCTTATTCTATTAAAATGGGATTTATAGCTTATCAAATTAACATTTTTGTTGTTCTGCCAACTTTTTAAATAGATGATTCTATTCATCTTTAACTAGACAATGTGTAAAGGGGAAGTACTGCAAAATCGGGATTAATCGAGGCCGTATCTCTTGTCGTCACTTTCCTTTAGCTTGGATTATGAAATTTCTCTTATTTTATTAGAAAAACTTGGAGAGGTTAGAGGGATTTGGAGAAGTCTGCTGCACATTTTTGGCCTCATTCAAAATATGTCGAACAGAAATGCAACAAAACAACGTCCTGCGATATCCATCGGTCAATATTAACACCAGTGGATTTTTATACGAATAATTCTAATTTGGTATATGAGTTATAATTCTATTAGTGCTCCTTAAACGTGCGTCGTATTTCGGTCACGAGCAACGTCCCCGGCGGGACAATGGCCGCCAATTAGCGGGTCGTGTTGACGCACGAGCAACACCTACGCGCCTTCCTCGCTCAGTTTGTTTTGCGTTATTTGCAAGGGATGATGGAATTGAATCAACTCACGTAATGGTGAAAGGGTGAGGTAGGCTCCTTTGGATGAGCTTCGATGTCTCGTATTCATCACCTTTGCACCATCACCCTGTAACACTAAACTCGAAATATACTTAGATTTATAAAATATATGAAGATATAGATCAGTATCTACTGCAAAAATTGTACGAATCACAGCAACTTTAATGAGATATAGAAACGAAGAAAAAGTCACTGATTACACAATTTTAAAGTTAAGTTACACTATAAGATAAACCTTATAAAACAAAGAACGATAAATACTGAATACCATAATAATGACCAAACGGAACATTATAAAACGCATAAAGCAAAAGTTGCTCCTAACAATAACCAAATTTTGCAACAATAGAACGTTAACGTATTCACAACACGTACTGCAAACCCTAGTCCAGAATTGACTTAGATAGTGCACGAGCGGGATATTATTTTCAGTGGATATCTATGGAAATTTATTCCACATCGAACGGCGGTTGACCGAGGTTTTAATGAAACGCAATTAGTATTCCGACCTAACGTTTCGACTAAACATCGAAATGCAAAACTAGGACAACAATAACTCTGACCGTTCAATTTACTTAAGGAATCGGAGGCTCGTCTTACTCTCGGGGGATTAATTAGAATTGTAAATGATCCGACAGCAAGTAGGCACGACGCCTCCAGTTAACTTCAAATCAAAATGTTTACCGTAAACAATCCTTTTGAAGATTAAGGATTGAATTGAAACGCCGCAGGAATATTTATAATGTTTAATATTAATGGGAGTATTCGGTATGAGCTCGTATTACTTGATTTCGCTATCGGCAAGGAAGTTATCTTAGATTTTTGCAGGCGCCCGCCTCCCAGTCTGTTTATTGTTTCTGAGTTCAACTTTGTCGATGTTTTCGGGTTCGTCGGGCCGCGAAATTGCTTCGCTTTGCCTACCATAACTTTTAAATACTTGAATCCGCAAATTATATCTTCTTTTATACTTTATATCCCGCATGTCTTTGATGAACGAACGAAATTTGAGTAACTTCAAAACTGGGGTAAGTGAATTGTATTGGAATTTCCTCGTGTAAATTATTTTGAGGAAAGCTATTAATAGAAACACAGTACAAGTACACTGTGTTTCAAAAATTGTTTAAATAAGGGAGATGTTTCACTTTGAGCTATTTTATTTATAGTTGTACAAAAATAAAGACAAATGTGGCGATCATCATAAAATACTTAAAAAATTGTGTAATTTAAAACTAAAATGAAGGAAATTAATTATTTTTACTATTATTAAGACATGCAATGGCAATGACAAAGCGTTCAATTGGCAAAAATGACAAACATTCGCATAAGATAAAACAGTCGTTCTTGTCAGGCTACGTGCCCATTGTACTTTGTACTTTTTGCCACGCGGAGAAAATACCTAATAAGATATACCACCAATCAAATATAATGAAGAACAAACGAAATGCATTGCACATATTGCGTGTACGTAACGACAAATTCAGCAATAGCCATAACATTGGAAGAATTCTGGCCGCGCGGCAAAAATCTTAACTTATTTATAAAAATGATAACTAACTAATTCATTTTATTGAAGTTGAGTACGCCCATTTAACAAATAAAAATGGTTAATTCTTTTATTGACCTACTTGGTAATTACCATACACCATTTAACCCATTTCTGAAATATCTTCTCGAATCTAGTATAGAGAGTACAATTATCATTTATACAATAAATTACTTTTAATTTAATTTTAGCAGTTTTATTTCTTTCAATTATTTCGTTAAATTAAAATCATAAAATTAATAAAGGGAGTAAAGGCCCGATCAGTACCTGCTGCCTAATCACTCACAGAGCACTTACCATCAGACAGCTCCTTTATTCTATTCCTCCATAAATCCCGATAGAAGCTTCCATCGCGCATTACTCTACACGTGTGGCTGGGAATAATAAGACGTCGCATAAGGAATCTTTGCCGAGCACTTGAGACGACGTTGAATATTTGCAGATAGATCCTCAGACGTAAACGACGATGTGACGCCGGTAGATAGTTGCCGGTAATGGCACAACGGAAACTTGTTCCGCGCACAATGGGTGGAAACATGTGATATTTTTACACCAATAGAATAAATTCCATACGTGAAAGCGACGCTTTACCGCACTGGTTGTAAGCTTGTTGAAAGAAATAGATGTGAAAAAGTATCGCTTGTTACTCAATGCCTGCAAATATTCTCCGTTGTTTTAATTTAAAATAATTTAAAAATCTAATCAAAGGGATTTATAATAAACTAGCTATAGACTGGGGTTTCACTCACAACTGTAGGATATTTTTGCCCAGTAACGTTCGTTTTTTTCTAAAATATAAATAGTCTAAGTTACTCTCTATGCCATCACATATCTGCCAGGTCAAGTCCCGTCAAAATCGATCCAGCCATTTGGAAATTAGCTAACTGAAATAGACTGATGGACAGACAGACATACAAAGTTTTAAAAACCTTTTTTAATTACTACCGTATTCCTTTCATATGCTTTTAGTAAAACACTCTTATTTTGACATTACAAACAGACACTGTGATTTCATTTATATGTATAGATGTATAGATAATAATCTTGACGGATCTTAGGCAATTGTTATATAACCCTGCGTTCGCACTGCCGATACATTCGCATATAAAACATGTGAACATTTTTGTATTTTTCTATGTATATGAAGTATTTTCTAAAAACAATGGTTAATATTTTGTAAATAAATGAAAAATACATAAATCGTGATGCATTACGATGTAAAATTAATTTAATTTATTGACAAAATAGAGAAAGTTTAACTTGTGTTTATGTGAATGTTTTGTCAGTGCGAACGTAGGGTTAGATTAGAAGGTGGGGGAGAAGGTAAAGCTAAATCTCACGATATCTCGCGTTATTTATAGACTCTATTACATAAAGAATGCAAACAAATTGTAATAAGAATGAAATTATTTACGACTTAGTGACACTAAACGTAAAATTATTTTAGGACGGGTAATAATGCGAGGTATCCCCTCACATTATTACCCCTTCCCTCTTCTGTATTGATATGTGTGCGGTAACCTTTATATTATCAGTTGTTATCCCCGAACAGATGACTAATCGTTGATATAGGATCGAAATCCTCAAATGAGAAAAGTCGAGGAAGCATTGAGGAAAAAACTAAGGATACGAGGGTTAATATATGAAACCATTGTTGTGCTTACATAGAAATTTAATGACTTGTAAAATGGAGAATACTGTTCGCGTAATTATTACTTTTAAATAAATAAAATTTTTACACGAAGACAGTACTTTTTGTAAGACAGCAGAAATGTTTCAGCGATATCTCAAAACTTTAACCTTTTGACTGCCGTTGTCACCTATACTTGACAAGGAAATGCTTTAACCCAAAAAAAAATTAAATTATAGTATTTTTGCTTATCATATTTAAAAATTAAATCTCCGACCAACATAACATGTTAATCATAAGAAAAAATCAAATTACAACTCTGAATACTATAAAATACTGAAATAAAATAGAAGGAAGTAAAACTTCTATAAAGACCATACCCACATGCTATGGTCACATATAGTTGACCGTTAATGACGTGACGCGTGACGCATAAGTTGTTCAAAATTAATCTAAAATGTATTGTGTTTTCTGTAAATAATTAGTATAAATAAATCAAAAGCTGAATAACAAAAAGCGTACAACATTAGTTATATATAATGAATAAAATTTAATTAAAGTCGAAAACGCTTTTTATGTATGTATGTATATATGTATGTATATATGTATGTATATATGTATGTATATATGTATGTATGTATGTATG
>DWHK01001024.1:0-12013 GCA_018247855.1 Graphium androcles
AATATAAAATCGGACGCAAGCAAGCAGGACGCTATCGCCTCTTCCTCGAAAAAACATTGACACATGAGTATTTTATCCCTCTCTTTCCTTCTTACAGAACGTACTTAAGGACAATAGTTTCTCTTTCCCACGCTTTTTCAGTCTTTAGATTCTAAGTCTATGGTCGCGACGACTAAACGCAGTCAGATGTGATTGGGATTTTGTCGAATTACGTCAAAATGACTACTTGACGCGCTCGCCGCGCGCGCGCTTGTCGTAAGAGAAAGCCATTAGCTCTGGGATTAAAATACGCAATTCCGTCATGTTTTCACTAATAGATTAAAGCTTACCTGTATCAGTGGTGTAGTTTTTACATGAATATGGCATTTACTGGCTTAAAATACCTAGTCATTATTAGTTGTATTACTAAAATTAAGAACGAAGCCTTGCATGTTTTCAGTAGTATTGAATATAATCAGAGTGCTGGTGGAAGTAGGTAAATACTTATAAAAGCACACGAGTGCTTGAGTCCAACTTTTAATGTACAGTCCGTAACTTTGATTTAGTTGGAGTGCAACTTGTTACACTTATTCGTAACTTCAAAATTTGTTACGTTAAAATTAACTGAACTCCTTTGCAGCGTGAACTGATATAAACGTGAATAACTGAAAGTAAGACGTAACGAGCTAATATTGTAATTTTGTTTACAATTTTGAATTACTTTGGAATAGTGTTTGTGTGTTGTGAATTTTTAATTTATTTAGTTTAAAATATGTTTTCTCAATATCATATATGTCCTCCTATAAACGTGAAACCGCAATAAGTGTTTTAATCTTTAACCAAATTAAATTTAGATGAATTTAAGTAAAAAGTGCCTTCAAGTGACAACTGAGTTTCATTTAAGCGATATGACCTTCGAAATATTTCGTTTGGTTTCAGAATACATTTGAAGTTAAAAATATTTTTTTTCTGGAAATACAGTACAGAGGGTGTTTATTTAGTCGATGAGAGGAAGTATTTCCATCAATCGTAAATTTATTGTGATGTACGATTCTATTTTTAATTGTACGTGCAAAAATTTACCATAGTAATTTTGCCATATAGAGCAATAAATTACAGTTAAAGAACCTTTTATCACAAATTACCGTTAAAGTTGAATTATTTTATTTTATCTGTTTTCGTATTAAGTGAAAGTTGAACTGAAATACGGGCAGAAATAATTTAAAGGAGTTCAATAAAATTAAATAATTTATACAGTACTTTTAACTTAAATTTTTCATGTTTTTGATAAGTACGAAAAATATATGCGTATATCTATAAACACACACACACCCACACCCACCACACATGTGCACACACCTATGTATATATAAATGGATGTTCGGCTATATGTTATCATTTAAGTCAACACTGCTCAACCGTTTATCCGGAATATTGACATCCTTTGTCGTGGAGAAGGTTTTTTTTGGACAGCGTAACGTCTGTTGGGTTACGTTAAAAAATTTACGGATTTTATCGCGGTTTATTATAAAATTTTATCACCTGACGTTTCGAATGCCTTACAGCATTCACGGTCACGGGTAGGACAGGTGTTTAACATCCTGATGTCACTTGTTAATCCGGCCTACCTTCAGCTTTGAAAATTAATTTGGGTCCGATCCACGCAGAAACTACTTATTGTGCTAAACTTCTCTAAAGAAAGATGATAAATAGTACTCACCTGCTTCATTGTTCTGGTCGGGCCCGCTGTCGTGTTCCGACTCGGACTCGTCCCAGATAGTGTCGGTGGCGATCTTCTGGCGCGAGCACTCGATCCAGTAGCCCGGCGTCGGAATCAGGCTGTGCGGGTACTCCTCGCAGAATTCGTCTGAAAGATATTCCTGCGTTAGGTTTATATAGACTTACATTCTCACTTAAATTCGCTTAAATTATGAATAAACTTCTTATCGTACTTCCAATTTTATGTTATCGTACTTATTAGAAAATAAGATTTGATGTCGTAACTGATGCTAAATAAATTTCGATTTTTTTTTCTCTTTTTAATATTACCAAACGAGAGCTGTGATAGCTGAGTGTCTGGGTGCTCGCCTTTAATTCTGTATACTCGAGGCGAACCTGAGTTCAAACCCCGGTGCCTGCACCAAACTTTTTTAAATTGTCAATTTCTTAATTGCAATTTTAAGTGCTGATTTATGACGCGCTCGGCGGTGAAGGAAAATATCGTGAGGAAACCTTTCGTGTGTTAATCTAATATGTCAATTTCACATTAGGGCCACGTGTTGGAATGTGACCTATATCCTTTGTCTAAAGGAGGCCTTTGTCCAGCAGTGAGACTATTTCAAAATAGGCTGTTACTTCACTTTTTTTACTTTTATATTACCAACAGTTTTCCCCGCGGCTTTGCTCTCGGGCATGTTTAATGTAGGCAATAAATTTTTTTAGCATTTTAGATTTTCTGTCGGTTTTTTTTTCAATTTTGGCTTTGTTATATTGCAGACATCGTGCAATATTTTATGTTTATAGGCCAATTTGTGATACTGTAGGACCAATGGCCGATTTCTATATATAAGGTTCCCTACGGGTTATAAAGCACCGTGACAACGAGTTAGTCCCTAAACGACACGAACAAACAGGGAAAAATTTAATGATAGTAATTTAATTAATAAAATTTTTATTTCATATTCTATTAAAAGTAGGTTTTTCTAATTTAATACTTTAGGCGAGTGTATGCCTTAAATTTAAATTTACGATATTTTAGCAAAGCTATGGATTTTTAGTTTCGACTCGAGAACTTGTATGTTTTAAAAAATATTTTCATGATCTGTTGCAGTAATTTAGAAAATTAAGGAAATTAATCTTAAAGCAATTCACGTTATCATCAACTTACTAGTTTGATGTTACGTTTGGCAAGGTGACGATCAAGTTATATTGTTTGTTACATTGACAAAAATTACAGGTTGTTACAAAACTTTTTCTCCTACATCGTTTTCAATTCAATATCATACCGCCGTTTCTGTCATTTTGTTACGAGTGAACTGCAAACTTCATAATTGAAAAAGACAAGAAACTTGAAGTGATGGAAGTTGTGATAGGACTTGGAGAAGAACTTCTTCAACGTTGCTCATTGAAATTGTAATACGCTGAAGCGTTCATTTTTCATTAAGATTTTTATTGTTACAGACTTAACGTACATTCGTTTGTGTTTATTGGATTTGCTATAGTAGACTTTGGGCTTATTCACCGAGCGAGCAAAGCGAGTGAGGAATTCCATAAGAGCGGGGGTGAAAAACGCATTTTATATATGCATGTATGTATATATATGTGTGTAACGCGATAACTCTCGAACCAGTTCTCCGATTTAAATGAAATTTGGAATATATGAAGATAATATCAGTACAATTTTCAAGTTCGTCGTAAAATAATCACGAGGTCCAAGTTCGTGGCGAACTATTGGTATGTACTTATACTTATAAATTTTATTATATTGATACATGTATGGTGTATACGATCTCTATATCTCACGAACAGTGTGTATACATCGTTAATATTCATATGTAACTATAATTTCCCGAAAAACTTTATACGAATGATTTTATTTCACTGAAATTATAAGGGGTAAGTGTAAATATGTTGTAAAGCTATATTATTGAGCGAGCGACCGAAGCGAGTGAGGTTTACAATTACATGTATGTGTATGTATGTAACGCGATCATACTCGAACCAGTGCTCTAATTTAAATTAAATTTCAAATATACGTAGGTAATATTAATATAATTTTTAATTTCGTTGGGCATTAAAATCGGTTCAGTAGTTTAAGAGATATTGAAATTAATCTAAAAAAAAATAACCGCGAATATAATTGCGAGGTCCAGATTGATACCGCAACGAACTACTACTTGATATTAAAATTACAGTTGGGGCAAAAACGCATGTTATGTATGTATGTATGTTTGTTCTGCGATAACTCTCGAACAAATGCCGCAATTTAAATGAACTTGGACCTCGCGGTCATTTTATTTTACATTTAATTTAATATCTCGTAAAATATTTAACCGATTTTGATGCTTAACGAATTTAAAAATTGTAATCATAATATGATTCATATATATTTATAATATATTTAAAATTTCGATTTAATTACAGCAGTGGTTCGAGTGTTATCGCAGAATATATATACATACATAAAACGTGTTTTCGCCCCAACTTGCTCGCTTCGCTTGCTCGGTCAATTATTTCTGAATGTTTACTTCGGGAAAATCTTCCAGTAACAGCATTATGCGATATGCGCTCGTAGATTCAAATAAAATATTTACAATCCGACCCACGGCCCGCCGGAAAGTACGCCGCGTGCGACACTGAAAAGTTACGTCATTTCACTAGATGCAACTGTATTCCGCTAGTCACCTACCGAACCACCTTTATTGAATATTTTATGCAAGCGAAATGTTACCAAGTAAATATAAAGTTAGCGTCATTTCTTATTTGAATATGTGTTTACGCTAATATTCATCGGCGAATGTCGATGATAACTTATTGCTGCAACAGGAATGAGGAACTTTAAGAGTAAATAGTTTTTGATGTAAATAACAGTAAAATAGTTAATTAATAGTGGTTTTTACATGCGGCCTCGCTTGTAGTAATGTTGATATTGTTATTAATTTTTTTCGAACACTTAGACATTTTTCGCAATCACCCGCTTTCCCACCCCTTGGCATTTTACTGTATACATTTATTTAAAAGAAAACAGAGGCATTCCGGGAGTGCCGACAGAAGTGAAAATTTGATCAAATACGTGTGCATTTTATGGATCGTTAATATTTTATTGTGCAGGAAATAGTTTTTAATTAAGTATGAATAATTATTTACAGCGGTCTGTAACGGTAATGGTGACGGTAACAGTGTTAAAGTTCAATGGCTTATTCCCATCTTAATAAATGCCAACATTCATATGTATCTATGTGCGTACATACACAATATATATGTACATTCATACATGCTTCTTTACAGAGGTGTCGGTAACGGTAACGATAACATGTGTCGCGAGTTCAATTGCTTTTTCCCATCTCAAAAAATGCCCAACGCGTCTATAGAGCTTTTCAAAGAAGTAGCACCGGCAAAATATATATTGATATAAATGTTAACTCATTTGATTCTGAGATCAAATATGATTTCCCAGTAAATAAATAAATTAGCTAGCAGTACTAACCTATTTAAAACAGATATTACTTTTACTGAACCTATTTATAACTGCCTTGATTTTGTGTTACATCTGAAGTAATGTATAATAGTTAGTATTTTTACCTGCTACTCTTGAACTTAGCAAGCGATAGTTAAAAAAAATCCGTTAAAATAATCCTAGTGCCGTCAAAAGTAAAAAGGAGTTTATCATGATATTACAATACTTACCGACTGAGATATTTAATTTAATACTTAAATGTCTTAAAAATACTTAAATTCTCATGGAATTATGCAGCTGGTAGTCTATACCAGCTGCATAATTCCATGAGAATTAATTACACGATACACATAGGTAGAGAAATATAGAAATTCCGTTGTGAAGCGACACCAACTATAAGTTTGTTATTTGTCTCTTACGCACTAAGATATAACAAACTAGAGAGTTCTATTAATAGCTTAAAGCCTTTTTATTAATAGCTCTTTGTATTGAAACCCTATGACAAATAGTATAAAAAAAATTAAAAAAATTTAAAAGTAAAAATAAAAAGTCGTTGGCGGTCATCTTTGAAATTTATCATGGTGTATAGTATTCTACTAGTCAAGCTCTTCCATTTGATACGCACATTGAGGGAGTTGTGTAAAAATATGTAATCCGCCATTTTGTGGCGGCGGCCATCTTGGGCCGATTTTCATTAAACATAGCTAAGAACACCCCCATCTAATTCACCTTTTAAACAAAAAAAAAATTCAAATCCGGCTCAGGAGCCACAGACAGACACACACACACACACAGACATGTCAATAACATAACAATTCGTCTTTTACGCGTCAGGAGTTAATAACAATACACACAGTGTACACCATAGTTACAGTGTGTAGTACACTGTAACTATAACAGTCTCTGAGACCAGTTGGAACATACATAAAATCAAGTGGAACTTTTAGTTACATTATGCCGTATTATTTATGTACGAAGAAATAGACGAGTGATGGCATCTTCTTTCTTCATTCTTCTTTGTCGACGAATTGGAAAGCGCGACTCACTGTAAGGTAGAACACCAAACTAGGCAATACGCTTGGGGTTCATACTTAGAGTGAACCGAACTTCTCCGCTAATATGTTACGATTCCTTCTTTCTTCTCAAATCTCCTGCATACTGTTTATGTTGTAATATTACAAAAAAATAATTTGTCAATGTAGGTAACTGTAGGTAAAAAAACCGGCCAAGTGGGAGTCGGACTCGCACACAAAGGTTTCCGTACCATTATCTGAGCAAAAAATCACGTTTGTTGTATGGGAGCCTCCGCAAATATTTATTCTTTTATGTTTTTTAGTATTTGTTGTTATAGCGTCAACAGAAATATGTACTTACTTCATTTGTGAAAATTTCAACTGTTTGACTAACACGGCTTATGAGATACAGCCAAGTGACAGACGAATAGACGGACAGACAGACAGGCGGACAGAGAGCGGAATCTTAGTAATAGGGTCCCGTTTTAGCCTTTGGGTTCGGAACCCTAAACAGATAAAGCAGAACAAGTAATATTTTGTTATGCTTAATTTAATAACATTATCTTTTTGGACAAAATATTTTATTGCTTTAAAAACAAAGTAAAAGTACATAACGTGGTATTATGTTAGAAAGGAATTTGTAACGTTTAGTTTTAAAACACTGTACAGGTGCCTAAGCCTAGCTCTGATTGATATCGCTTTAATTTATGAATTACATTGTTTACCAATTATTTAAATGATTTCACAAAAATATTTAAACTTTATTACTACAACTATTCCCAAATCATCTCATCAGTATTTTAAATTTATGTTTACGGAAGTCTCTATTTTGCAAATAACAACAAGGGTATATGGATAACACAAATAAAAATATTATGTACCATTAATCAAAAGCGAGTACAAATTTTCCATTAAAGTATTAGGATAGTTTTACTGTAAAACTACTGTTTTTACGTGACACAACATAACACATTTCTTCTATTTTAACGCAAATACAATACAAATAATTTTCGGGATTTCCCTTTTAACATACATATAACATAACGCAACGTCCATTTTTTTAAATCAAAATAAAAGTTATTGTCACAATTTGAATGGTTCACAATTTACATATTGAACAAACCATATGAATCGAACTCCTAGCGAAATACAATATTAAAAGTATACAAAGCAATTTTATGTAAAATGTTGCAAGTGTCCAACAAAGCAATTTTTTATTATCCAAAGCCACGCAGGAAATATTAATTTCCGCGTCACGGAAAAGGGTTGCCATTTCAATTTGTGAGCTGCGACAATGCTTGTACGAAAGGTCTCGTTTACCGTAAATATGTATATTGTTTTATACAAAATTACCTTTTGATTTTAATGGTTTTATAGAATAGTAGGTAAATGAGCAAATGGCTTATATGGTGGTAGACACTGCCGCATATTGGAGAAGTGAAAGGGTTGCCAGTAAAGAAATGGCCAGGAAAGGAGGGAAAAGGCCATCGGGATATCGTACAGAATGAAAAATAAGTTTAGTAAAATATAAAAAAAACACGCACAAAATCACATTTTAATCAAATTTTACTGAGAGGTAAGAACTTATTATACAAGTATTGGTAAATTAGACATTTAATTAAACTTCCCTATATCATTATTATTAACATACAATTCCCTATACCTATACCAATAGGAAAAGAATATTTCATTAGAAGATCTTCAAATAACTGAGTAAAATTATACCTAAAAACATTTTCATCACATAATTTTATAAACAATAAAAATCTTCATAGTATTTAGTCCATCCGTTTGCGAGCAACTATACCAACACAAACAGATACACAAATATAAGCGTAAAACATACGAAAACTCGTTTATACAAAACATTAAAAACATAACGATTACAAATTGGTGGACCGTATCATATTGGCGG
Source organism: Graphium androcles (assembly GCA_018247855.1). Lineage (NCBI taxonomy): Eukaryota > Metazoa > Arthropoda > Insecta > Lepidoptera > Papilionidae > Graphium > Graphium androcles. The sequence goes on from DWHK01001024.1 coordinate 8,084, forward strand.
TAAAAGCATATCAAAAACACAATAGAGATACCCTTCACAGAGCCAGCATAAAATAAAGTATGCATGGCTCTTAGGGTTGCTGGTTGGCCATTCCTACTCTCTTCTTTTCCTATTCCTTTCCCTTTAACCTGTTTTATTCAATATCCAAGGCTGGTAACGTACATATATTCGGATGTTGTGTGTGTCCATGGGCGACGGGATCACTTATCATCAGGTGAACCATCTGCTCGCTTGCCAACCTTTTCTTATAAAAAACCTAAGACAAAAAAAAATTACATTAGTCGTCTGATATATTGTATAAATTTCATTAGTAAATAATTTTCTTGTAGGAAGAACTCTTACATAAATGTTTTGTCGTCCGTCGTCTAATATGTTGGGTATACAATTAGGTCAGTATTTTTATGAGTTACGTGCCTTATCACTTCAGGTGAAGCTCAATTAATATTACTCTGTAGGTTTTTGGTCCCCGGCGAGCGCAAAGCCACCCAAGCTTTTGCTTATTTTAATTTGATATTGCCGCGATGGCTTCCAACTCGTTTTGCAATAAAATTAAATACTTTCATGCGTATGATATTGGGCGAAGCCTATATAAAAGGTCTACCGCAGATGAATGATATTTAAATTCTGGTTGACCATATTTTCTCTGATGCAAACAGGATTATATACAATAGTTTAATACCATGCGTGTTTTTCATATAAATAACTAGCTATGGTTCGTCGTTTTAACCGCGTTTGCTATATCAAAGTTTAAGGTACTTTTTACGTACAACGTCGAACTTACTGGAAAATTAGTTTGAACTTTCACTTTTAGATTGGCCATGGCGGCAGAGATCAACCCACTATACAGGAGACCCAATGTACATTATAGTGCACAAGTGTACGCACAGACACTGTTTATTTAGTTTAAATGTAAAGCATAACATCCTTCGAACATCTTTTGCTGTACTTCTACGGCCGCACTCGCCCGGGCACAGTGAACAGGAACCAACGCCATTTACAGAGCTAGCACAAAGTAAAGTATGCATGGCTCTTAGGATTGCTGAATGACTATTTTTTCACTCTTTTTTTCCCCACTCCTTTCCCCGCCCAATCTTTAATAGAATCCAGACCCATCCTACCCATTAACCTGTGTAATCTAATTTCCAAGGCCAGAAACGGACAACTCTTAAGATGTTGTGTGTGTTCGGGACGGGATCACTTGACATCAGGTGGAATGTCTACTCGCTTGCCAACCTTTCTCGATAAAAAGGGGCATATTTATAATATTAGTTATACTAATATCATACTCCACACAGGTTGCACTAGATAAAACCCGTAAAATGGTAAACTTATCCCTTAACGGGGGAGAGGCGGGCGTTTTCATATATATTAGGCCCGCCGAATAAGGCCGCGCAAACACAATTTTAGGCTGTCGCATGGCATAAGTTTTTAACGTAACACGCGACATAACTTTTGTTGCGATTAGGGGGAGAGATTCTACCTGTATCCCAACAATATTGCTAATAATGTTTGCCCTTTTCGCTCGAAAATCACATGTGAATCCGTTGCTTGGGTCTGGTACTTGTTACAAATTGGCATGTAAATTTTAATACACCACATTGTAAAATGGCGTTCTAAATACTACAAAAGATTTAAACAACAATTTAGATTTCAAATTGACAAATCGCAAAACTGATTTCAATCACAATAAATTTCATGTTAAGATTTAAAATTTTTCACAAAAGGTTCGTTCACATAACATTTTAAGGACCAATGGAGAACCTCCACTATTTTATGAAGTCAATTGAATATTTTGAAAAATATCTCTTATATTTACTGTCTAATACCAAACCATATATGTGCCAAATTTAATTTATTTGCAAACAACTATTTTTTATAGGAATATTGAACTAAATAATGAAAAAAAGACCAACATTTTAGAAGTCTATGTTCATTTCTCACAATTGAATATTGATTTTTTACTTATTAAGCCTCTGAACGGTGAAATCTATTTTTATAGCTTTATCAATACTGTTTTACCAAAATTTTACATGTCATGAAAAATTTTTATAATTGTAAGTTTAAATAAATATTTTAAGTACTTTACAAACAATTGTTATCAACAGCAAACTCAAACTCATAAACAAAGGCTCACATTTACAATATCTATTATTGAATTGCGACTTGATTTTTTTAGTTATATCTCTTTATATTAAGAACAAGTTTACCAAATGTTTTCAATCGGAAATTAATAGTTTTTAAGGTATTAATTTTCAAAGTCTGATTTTTTTTGTTATAATCAGGCGATTCTTTAGCGTTTTGTCATCGAATTTCGACTTGACTTTTTTAGTTATTGCTCTTTATACTAAGAACTAGTTTATGAAATATTTCGAGCGAAAATTTTCTTACACGAGTAAAACTGATACGAAAATGATATGATGTTGATACTAAGGTATTAATATGCTTCTTTGTTATTTAATAAGCAGTCGCTTGAAATAATATTCTTAAGAAGTGATTTCGAGTTTTCGATTAACGGGTTATTTTAAACAGGTACATTTGATAACTGAGATCATAATTTGGCTATGGATATCTCACTTTATATTAATCAAGTTCGACACAAAAGGGATTGGGTATTGGGAAAAAATATTGTGGTAAAATGCAATATTATAAATCAGATAATAAAGAAAGTAACAGGAGAGTAAACAGGTCGCTACATTTCTCATAAAAAATGGACAACGTAATATCACGTATGACTATTCATACTGCCTAACTGGATAGCGGCGTTGACAAAATAAAATTGACAGGGGATTCCTCGCAAGAATAACGCCGCCTAAATATTTTATAAGGGTTTGTTTACTTATTTATGTGAGGGTCTGCGCGGGGGTGGCGTGACGCGCGGGTGGTGTGACGCGGGGAAGCGCGACACAGTTGTTTAGGGAGTCTTTATCTTCCGCGGCTTGCGGTTATTCGATCCACTCAGGAAACAACGGGAAATGGAGTTCCTTGCATTTTATTTCACGGTTGCCAGAACAGAGATACGTCATTGTGTAATCGATCGGAAAAAACCCTTAACAAAGTTGGCGTTGCCTTGATTCGATTTTGGGTACAACGTGTAAAAACTACGTGATCTAGTATATTTTTATTTAAACACGCAATTATATATAACGTAACGTAACGTAATATATATATAACGTAATACATGATTGTAGAGCAAGTACAACACATGATATTCATATGTTACCAGCTGCTTAAAGATACTGCCTCACATAGCACGTATTTAACGTTTGGTATATGGTGATGTAAAAAGACCAGCCCAACCCCTTATTTACTTTTCTCTTGCACACCTTGTTTTTAAAAAAAACCTTCCGATGATGATATAGAGAAGCGGAAGATCGCCTTCTCTATTTTATGACCTACTTATAGGCTTTAAGGTTCGCAACCTACCTGCAAGTCTTTGAATGTTAAAGATCCCATCACCCATGGACACAGCATCCGAAGAATTGTATAACGCACATACGGAATGTTACATAAAATAGGTTATTGGGTAGGAGTGGTAACCAAAACATTTGGATTCGAAACAAAAAGTAGTAGGAAAAATAAATAGTTGGAATGGCCATACGTCAACCCTAACAGCTACAAATACTTAATTTATGTTGTTTTGTAAACCTCCGGCCTTGGAAGTACAGCAAGAGCTGTAAGCGAGATGTTGCGCTCTACCACCTAGAGGTGAATTGACAGCTCGCTTGGAAACTTATCTGTAAGAAAGCCATAGTTTACGTGGTTGAATTATGCAGTACGATTGTTTTGGGCTATGTTTTAAAATTTTGGGATACAAATGTGATCCTGGCATTAAAGAATGCCAGTAGGTTTTCTTTAATGTTTCTGAGCTTTTTATTTATTCTTTACATTTATTATTACGATATAAAATATCTCGTCTCTTGAACTATGCTG
>DWHK01001025.1:0-12004 GCA_018247855.1 Graphium androcles
TTCTGCTAAATATACGTTTCTGTGTATACCAATGTGATTGGTTTGTCAGTTGGGGTATTTTTAGTTGTATTATAGTTAGAATATATATTAAGATTAACTTAATCCCAACATTTCTTTAAACCAGTAATATTAAGACATTCCTAAGACTGTAAATATTGTTCTAATATTCGAGTTAGGGAAATTTCTATAATACTGTTTTTATTTATTAATTATCTTAAAATTAAAACGTAAGTAAAGTTCTACAACATTTATTTTTTTGCACCGTATCTGTTAGCAAGCATGTATTGTTTAAGAGCGGCGGTTACCATCCATCATCGGTTGAATAGCATGTTCTTTTGTTGTATATCCCGCAAAAACAAATAAAATATAACACTTTATTTTCAGATGTCCACTCGGGTTCGATCCCGTGGAAAACGGATTGAGGTGCAGCGACAAAAACGAGTGCGAAATGACGAATGGTGGCATGTGCACCAACGGAGTGTGCACCAATGTAGATGGCAGGTAAGTTGTTATTTGGTGTTTATTCATGTTATTTGGTGTACTTGAGTTGATAATGTTATCAATATTTGTAAGGATTTAAAAACTAAATGAAAAGAAGAAAAGCATTGAAAAAAAAGAGAAGCATTGAAAAGTAAAGAGAGAATAGTCGTAGATCAATTGTTTTCATTTCTCCTACCTATCAATTAAAACTGTAGGCGGCAGACGTGATACTGGTCTGTAAACCGTATTACGATCACTCGTAGTAGTAGGTCAGGTAGGTTCTATTTTTGCTAATCCCCGCATGTTTACATGTGTGACATTATTAGCGTAGATTCTTCAGCTCGTAGGAACTTAGACTTTTCACGAGTTCGGATGATTATGATGAAGTTATAATCGTATATGATTACTAAGAACGTAAAAATCGTAGTGTTATAATAGACAATTATTGGCAAGCGAGAGGTTTTATTTTATGTTAAGAGACCGATGTGTTGCAAGGATGTTTAACAGACATAAATTCCGCACAAACAAATGCCTAGATCCGAAGCAATTATCAATAGGTGGGAATGGAACTTACGACTTTTGACACCGGAGGCTGTAATTGCATTATTCGGTCACCACCAATTATCATCAGATTCTGTCGTCCGTGAATACAACATACCAAGTTTACGACTTCGTTGCAAGCCTCGGATAGACTAGATTATTATGTGGGGTTTAGGAACATGTATATTGTTGTGGAGGGAAAGCAGGAAAATTAGAAGGCAGAGATGGCTACAATCTTAACGTGCATATTTCTATGTGAGAAGAGCGTAGAGTCGGTTTTGGGTTATAATGACGAATGTTTACAAAGTACTATAAAGAGGTCATAGCTTACTTAACACACTTTGTCTCCACTTCCAAATCCAACCGACACATGAACTCTTGCCCCCAGCTTCGAGTGCACATGCAACCCGGGCTACGAGTCAACCGAGACGGGCCACGCGTGCCGAGACGTGGACGAGTGTCGCGACAACCCTCGCGTCTGTAGGAGGGGCAGGTGCAGGAACACGCCGGGATCTTACGAGTGTACTTGCGAGCCGGGCTTCGCGCCCACGGCGGGCGGATATTGCGCGGACGTGGACGAGTGTGCGGACAATTCTGTGTGTCAGGTGGGTACTGTGGTTCCCTAGGAGATACCAGAGTCCCTCATTATGTACAGATGGTGGCTACCGAGGGGGTTTTAGTGGGTAAAGGCCCCATATAACCGTGTCTAGTTTAGGCACGGGTATCTTTTAAAGATTTTCCCCACTTTAAAAAAAATGTGGATACTGTGGTAATGGTATGATCTTTATTTTCGCTGATTGCTCTGTGTGAACCACGGTTCGCGTCTACGATAGGAGTATGTTGTGCGGACGTGGATGAGTGTGCGGACTTTTTTGTGTGTCAGATAGGATATCATCTACAAAACACGAGAGATGAGGCACAGAAGATTGGGTTTACAATGTAATGAAAAAGAGAATATCTGTTTATTCTCTATCTATCAAGCAGAAGCCTAATGGGACAGATATCCGACACAACTGATGAAGGAATTGACTTTTTACATGCCTCTTCAACGTATAAATCATCTATTATATGCTCTCATCTTATACACTAACCTTAAAACGTGTTATTTTTCATCTATAAAATATAGCTTATGGCTTATTATATATAAATTATTAGCTATATAATTTATGTTTTTAAATATTGGTACCAGCTTATGGAAAGAAAAATATCTTCTCGTTTGGTTGAGGCTCTTACACTTACTCATTGGATCTTCTCCCTAGAACTCAGCAATATATAAACTTAGAAATTTTGGTTTCAGGGGGGCCGTTGTGTGAACAGTGAAGGCTCTTTCCAATGCGTCTGCGAAGCCGGTTATCGTGCAACGGCCGCTAGAGGCGCCTGTGTAGACGTAGACGAGTGCGCGGAACTACGCGTGTGCAGGAATGGCAAGTGCAGGAACTCCCCTGGGTCCTTCAGATGCGACTGTTTGCCTGGCTTCACGCTGAGTAACGATGGACGCACGTGTCTTGGTAAGTGATTCAGTTATAGATAGATATAGACAGGTGTAAGAACACACTACCTTACACACAGCTTTTGAGGCACTTATACATCTTCATAACATATTTTAGGATATAACAACTTTAGAGCAAACAGATTTCCTCTATTTCATATTTAGTTACTTAACAAAATAACACCAGAAGTTGTAAACACAGAAGTTGTTATCTACTTTTAACTATGTATCAAGAAAATTATCTTTACTAGTAGTTCGCCGCGAACTTGGACCTCACGGTTATACGAGTATTATTTTAATTTTTTTTCAATATCTCTTAAGCTACTAAACCGATTATGATGCCCAACGATCTTAAAAATTTTACTAATATTACCTATTTTTTTTTGTAATTATTCTAAATTTATTTTAAATTGGAGCACTGATTCTTGAGTTATCCCGGAAGATACATATATACATACATAATATGTGTTTTTGCTCCAACTGTAATTGTAAACCTCACTCGCTTCGCTCGCTCGGTCAATTATATTGGATAAGTTGGGTTAAATTACACTATAAGCCTTATGTAAATCTTATAATTATTTTTACCTGATTATTGTTTATTGAATAGAACTATTTATGAAACAATTTATTTTTCAGACGAGGTTCAAGATTTATGCTACGAAAAATACGAAGACGGCCATTGCACTGGACCAGGTACTACGCCAGTCACTAGGTCGCAGTGTTGTTGTAGCTCTAGCAAAGGTATGGTTCTTTGAGATTTCTTTCTTCATCTACTTTTTTCTTAAGAGAGAGATTGATCAATATGTTATTTAATCTAGACTCTTTATAAGTTTAAAGAATTGGCGAAAACCCGTTGATTGATATATGGTCACAATGTTTTACGTACCATAAGGCTCAGGACAATGAGATTTTGCATGGGATTCTTATGTGTGATGTAGATGCCAGACCCGTGGTAGTTCAGTGTCCGGGCGCTCGCGTTTTGTATACTCGATAGAACCTGAGTTCAAACCCCGGCACCAATGAAATTGTCATTTTCTTAATTGCAATTTTACGTGATGATTTACCACGTGCACGGCGGTGAAGGAAAACATCGCGAGGAAACCTGCATATCTAATACGTGAAGTTCACCAATCTGCACTGGGGTCCCGTGGTGGACTATGCCCTATACCATCTGTCAAGAGGAGGCCTTAGCCCAGCAGTGGGACAATTTGAAAATGTTACTATGTAGACGTGCAATATAATGTGCAATGTACTTTACATTTTTTTTGGGTTACGTATATATAGGTAACATACGAAATGGGATAATAATTTTGAAGTCTATTTTGGAGTGGATAACAGCAATTTCATGTTAATAAAAATCTATTTCAAGTAAAGATTACTATCAGACAAGTGCCTTAAGATAAAGTTATCTGACTGTGAGGGCTATTTTTTAAATTTTATTCTGCTTTTTAGGCTTTAAATTAGGTTGGGGCGTTGGATGCAAAGAATGTCCCAAACAAGGGACTAAGGAATACGAAATCCTGTGTCCCGAAGGACCTAGCAAGGATAACGGAGGTGCTGATATCAATGAGTGCACTATGATCCCCGGAATATGTCCACATGGAACTTGCGAGAACTTGGAACCAGGATACAAGTGCATTTGCGACCCTGGATATCATCCCGATGCGGATGGCATATGTAGAGATATCGATGAATGCGACATGCATCAGTCGGTAAGCCACAAAATGTTTTACTCCCTACTGTAATATTGTAAAATTGTAGATTAAAAATAGTTGTACTGGGAATACTATTAATAATATATTTGGCATTGTATTATCAATAATCTTTGAAATAACTATTGACATACAGCCGTGGTAGTTTAGTATCTTGCTGTTCACTTTTAATTCAGTATACTCAAGCGACCCTGAGTTTAAACCCTGAGTTGCACATCTGAGCAAGATAACCGGAGACGAATTAATCCTTGTCTTCCCTATTCTTATTCTAACTTAAAGGTTGGCAATGCTTTTGCTATTACTCTAATGTCGCAAGTTCTTGTTGCTCCTTTTTTATTATAAAAAAAAGCGATAATAGACGACCACAGATACATAAAACAACCGAAATGCTGTAGGTTCGTGGCCAATTATTGGGCTACAAATTTTAGGTAAATAGGATTAGAGCATTTTCAGGATTGGGAAAGGAAAGAAGTGGAAAAGAAGAGGAAACGGTTGGCCATCCGGCTATCCTACAAGCCTGGCATACTTTATCTTTGTATGTGAGTCACGACGCAAGAACTGTATATAAGATATTATGCTTTACCATCTGAAAAAATACTCTGTGCTTATTTGTATACAAGAGTAAAAAGTGGGTCTTATGGCATTTATATAGTAACTTTGTTTTTTTACTGTTAGCGGTACCAAGTGGCAGAGCATAACACTTAACATGCGGTGCTTGCTGTATTTTACAAGGCTGCTCGACTGGAGTAGTGCCATCATCCTACCATAAAGCCATCTTAGAATAAAGTATGGTTACCTTGTGGTATTGCCGGATGGCCATTCCTATACCCTTCTATTTTCACTTCTTTCTTTTCTAAATTCTATATATGTTCCTAACCTCTTATACCCCACAACTTATTCCATCCGTTATTCAAGTCTGGCAACGAACCCGCAGTTCTTAATATGTGCATGTTCATAGGTGACACCTTCACTTAGCAGGTGAATTTTATAAGTTATAGGATATCTAATGAATGGCTCTGCTTGATTGCCAACCACTTTCTATTAATACCCGTTTCTAATGGCTCCGAATGTTTTGCTAAATTTTGAACCGTTCCAGTACTGCACTGGTGGGCAGTGTCGCAACACGATGGGCAGCTTCAGCTGCGTCTGTCCGCCAGGGACGCGGTACGAGCCGGACGAACAGATTTGTCGGGACATTGACGAGTGCGAGGGTGAGACAATTTTCATCGTCAAGGACTATGACAGGGGGGACATACCGCCCATGTTCCCTGTGACAGGTTACCGCCACTTGTTGAAATGCATCCGATCAAACATTTGGCATTATCTAACATTGCCAGTTTACATTATAGCAGCATCGCCTGATATCATGGTGTCATGAATACTACCAACTCTCGTAAAATCGTGGCATCATGGCTCTAACATCGTGAAATTAATGTAATAATAAGAAAAAACTACTAAAAAGAGACTTGCGTTCCATATTCTCAAGTTTTTCAGATTTCTCGCCATTGCATTAGATTATATCATTCAGTGGTCAATCAAACACCAAAATAGGTAATGTCACAATAGCAGTCCAGTCCAAAGATCTCAATTTCTATCATCAAGAAATATGACAGGGGGACATATCTCCCATATCTATAATGACAGATTATATTATCACCCCTTTGTGAAATGCCTCCGATTAAACAGTAGCATTACAGTATTATCGCCTGATACAATGGGGTTATGCCATAATTACTACCGATTCTATATTTAAGCACAACTTCGTCTGATATGGGTCATACTATGTAATACCAATTCTCGCAGGTTATAACTTTATGAAATCGTATTGATACGGCATCAAGTTTCAAATATTGTTAAAGCTATTGCGTTTATGGAATACTTTATATTAAAATATTCGTTTGATGTTATGCCTTGCCTTAAATTTTCTCTACTCTTGCAAATTTCACTTGATTGTTTACAATTACACTTCTTAATGAAATCCTAGTGATAAAAGGAATCATTGTATTAAAATATTTACTTGATATCATAGAGTTTAGGACCATTTATTGAATAGTTCTTAAGTCTTACAGATTTCACACTTTTGCGTTAGATATAGGACCATCTGGCAATCCAATACCAGTATCCCCAATATAACCAATTCTCATAGATTGTTTAAGTGTAGTCAAATTTACTTGATACATTGTATATGTAAAGCATTAGTTCTCAAACATCAAGTCCATATATTATCAAAGAAGCAGTAAAAAAATGGTGTTGGGCAGGCACAATTAAACCATATCACATGAATTTGGATGTGGAAATATAATTCTTATGAGATTAAAGAAATTCAATATAACTAGTAACTATTTGACATAGTCTTTTGTTATCTTTGGTATGGTTAAATTTTATTAAATCACATATTTACTGATATCTAATGTTACCTGAAATTACTAAGTATTTGATAGTAAATATTTCTAGGCATTGATGCGTTTTTGTGTTATCAATATCTTGCTTTTTAAACCTTAAATATGTCAGTGAACATATTATAATATGATGCCCCTTGTGACACTTTGTATGTAACGTTATTTTAGGGAGAGTATCTGAAATAAATATTACAAAAAGGTGCAATGTATTTATAGGAACTGACCGTGGTAAAATTCATTCGATATCATATTGGCATCAAATTTTATCACTTCATTGTTGAATATCCGCCGATACATACATTCGGTATCACATGGGTTCATAATATAGCCAAGGCCAGGATTATACAACATAATTAATTAAAACCATAATCAGTATATTTTAGCATAATATTTCATTTCGATATCCACTATGGATTAACATTATTATGGATTTCACTGCACTGCTCATTTGCAATTTTCACGTAGTTTAAAATAAATAATATTGAAAGTAAAATGCTATTATAATTTTTTTGAAAAATTTTGAATGTATGTAATAATCTAATGTTCCATATTTTTCAATTTACTAAGTTATTATTAATTCTTAACCAAACTGTTGTTTGCTGTTTCTTGCTTATCTTCTTCTTTCTTCTTTTAGTTTATTTTATATAGGAAATTTTCTCTTTTGCATATTTCTGTGTAGGTTATAGAACAGGTTTATATATTAACAAATGTTTATTACAGAGCAATCGAACCCATGTGACAATGGGCGTTGTATAAACACACACGGAAGTTATGAGTGTGAGTGCGAACATGGTTTTGTGTTGGACGCCACTGCTCAACATTGTTTGGGTAAGTTGATTTATTATTTGTTTACGATTATTAAATATAATTAAATTGGAATGTTTTCAAAATTTGTAGTAGTTCGGCAAATATTTTGATGTTGTCCTTTTTCCCGACGTTTTTCCTCATTTGTATATACAATCATCATGTTAAGGGCATGCATATTAAGTTATATTTAGTATTTTAGCTTTTTATTTTTTTTAGTATTAATTATAATTGAATGAAATGAAATTCCTTAACGCAGCTTATCCCGAAAGTTTGAGTTGTGGATAATTGTCGTGTCAAAAAAAAATATGGCTCGTTCGATTCTTCGATTCTTCACCCAGATCCGAAACAACTATTTGTAGGTCATACAAAATATTTTTGCTCCGGGTGGGAATCGAACCCACGACCTGTGACGCCGCAGCTAACATCTTAGCCACTGCGCCAACCGGTGATCTAAATCTAATCTCTCTTTCTGTCTTTTCTAAAAAACCATAGGTATTTGCAATGTGGACTGGACACGACGCGCCATTTATTAAATTTTTTTTGTGCAAATAATGTTAAATTCATTTTTAAATTTAAATAAAAACAAGACTTTTATTGATTGAAATGATTACTTTTAATGATTTAATACCTTTATTTATATTCATAGCTTTGAAAACAATAATTAGCAAATATAATATTCAGTTTTTATTTAATAATATATTCAGTCTTGATATAAAACCAGAAGGTATATCGTTCTTGACTGTCGCTCGCGAACATTTTTAACCGACTTCAAAAAAAGAAGGAGGTTTCGCAATTCGACCGATTCCGATTCCGATTCGTATGTATTTTTTTAATATGTGTTCGTGGATTTCTTCGTCATTTATGAACCGATTTTGATGATTCTTTTTTGTTGAATTTTCATAAAAATCGGTTGAGTGGTTTGTTTTTAAAATCAAAATAACGGAAAAAATATGCCACGAAAATACACTTCTAAGGCGTTTGAAGTCGGTTTTTGTAATTTTTTGTTAAAATAATCTTGTAGATTTTTCATTCTGCAAGAGTTTTGTTTTTTATTAAGTTCAAGAAACATAATGGTTGAGGTGAGTTCACACAGCTATACATTGTGACTACAGATGCACCTTTGTTTAACAAATACTATAGTCTTTTTATAATATCTTATTATTACTTCTGCTATTAACAGAGCGGTGAAGGTCTCACCGTATCTCGATTGGAGTCAAGTTACAGTTAAAAATCTGATATTATAAAACGATACAAGAAGTGACATAAGTTATGTTTGTATTTGAATATATGAAATAGAGCAAAGTATATTTAATTTGAAATTGTATAATAGCAAGTAAATATAGCATTCGCTTTTACTCTTGGAATGACTCTAAAAATGAATAAAACAAGAAGTCACAGGAAAATTCCATTGAATAATTCGATCATTTTACTTCCAATATGTAAACCTAAAATATTAGCGTAAATTTTGAAGTGAAGTCCGAGACGAAAACATAATGTTGTGACCCGGACTGGTTTCCTAAACTCATCTTCCGTTTTGTGGTTATATTTTGTGACTAAGCCAAGTTCGTACATATTAATGTATGTCTTCATAGTTTCCAAACAAACTTCGCATTAGGTAACTGAGAGATATTTGTTTATTAAAAGAGGAAAGCTGAGTAAGGTTTTTTCTTAATGTCATTTAGTGCGATCAAATTAATGCTGGTTTAAACTTTACTACACTATAAATATCTTGAATGAAGACTAAAATTTTGCTTCAGTTACTGGACTGCAACAAAAAAGTAAAAACGAACTGGCAACAAGAAGTATGGTTTATATTCTCGTGCAAAGGTTAACTTTAACCTTTTAGCGCGGAAATGTAGCCAGCGGTTTTGGAACGATAACCATATTTCTAAATAAAAAAACGTTATTTTATTGCTGTGTATATATACGGGTATAAACACCTACCTACAAATTGTATCTAAAAATTGTAAATGGCGTTGCCATAGGCATAGATGGTGGCACCGTGTAGACAATCTGAGTTAGTAGTGATTATCGATACCAAACAATCCTGTGAAATAGAAACCAACTAGGAGGATACTAACGGCATTTGTATAAAAGCAAAAATGAACCCAATACCTTGAAAAGGGTCTATTTTATTTAACGAAACAGAAAAACGTGTTACCGACAAAATTTGGAATCTTATTAGCGATGAAAATGTATACAGACATTTGGTGATAGCGATTTTAAGACGAAAAAATACTTCGGGTTTTATAAAGACGTTGTGCAATAGTTAAAAAATAATATAATGCGGCAAGTTTTGAGCTGTGGCAGCTATTATTTTTTCTTCAACGTTAACAGTATTAATTAGCTTATGATGGAACATTAAAACACAACTACCATTGGGCATTTTATATCACGGCTACATATACCAAAGTGTACGTTAAGGTTTTTATGTCTTTAGGTTACTGAATGTAAAATGATGTTATTCATCTGACTGTCGGGACAATATGACGGAGATAAAGATGTTTGGTAACACCAGGAGTTAATTTAATTTTTCTCATTAGGGATAACGACAGTTTTTAAGAAATGTGCTAGTTATTTTCATCTTGAACAGAATATAAGAAAATACTAAGGTTTTCATTGTGGCTTTTGTGTTTTACTATGTGATTAAAAACTGTAAAGGCGATGACGTTATAATTTAATAAATACGTAGTGCAGCCAAGGAAATACTTCGAACGTCGCTCAAAGTATCGTAGGAAATAAAGGCTGCATATAAAGGAATTGTCCCATTAACATATTGGAAATGGGTTGAGAACAAAATTAAGAATTAAATTCAGAATATCCAAATAAAACTTACAAATGTACGTAATTAAATATTTATGTTTTGTAATGAAAAAGTAACGGTCGTTACAAGCTACCAAGATATATAATAATATGGTAAAACATCATTACTGTAGAGATCAACTGAATATTAATACTATTATTACACAAAATTTATAAAAAAAAAATATTTTAAACTGTAATGGTGTAATCACTATTTTAACTGTTTCTGAATTACGTAGTTGTAAAAGTGAACAATTATAAAAATACTATTATAAGTTGCTCATCTTCTTCACAGGAAAGAACTAAAATTATTTAAAAAAAAAATCTAAAGTTTTGTCCGTTTAAGTGTGACTTTATCTGAAATTTTTGCTATAACATTGATTGGACGAATTTATAGAAATAACTATGTGACAGCCCTAGCCGTTATTACGTCACAGTGTAAAAATAGTTCTGATTGGCGTTCACGGTCATGTGATTTTTAGGAATTTCTTTTTTAAACATAACTATTAATCCTTATAATTTTATGAAATCTCTTCGATTTTCTGGTTTCCTGTATATTTAATTTTGATACATTTTTAATACGATCTACATCCACTTTTTGCGCTGCTGCTAATATTGTACTGATTTGAATATATATCAATATTCACAACTCAACTACTTAACAACTTCGCTTCCTTCTTGTATTGGTCCTTATTTTGAATTTCATGCAACATGGCGTGATAGCGTGCTTAAGCGAAGCAAGCCTTATTTTATGAAGACATAACTCACGCGAAACACAAACGGCCATTTCTTGTGGCCTTCGACGTTTAACGTTTGTTTTACGGCGCTATCACACAATTTTAAGTAAGCGCATTTTCAACTGTAACCGTTTACTAATAATTGATCCTTTGTTGTATATATCAGCTAAAGTACTACCCTTTCCAGTACGTGAAGCAGAAAATATTCAGTGAATAATCTTAGGGTATCTTTTAATTTCCTATAATGTTGACTAATTAAGGAAATGGTTGATAAATAAAAAGAATTATAAAAAACCCAATGCCTGTAAATTAAGTAAGCTTTTTCTCTTCGTTTCAATAATTAATAAAAAGTTGCTGCAAGGTACGAGTGATGAAATATTGTTTTTGCCACTATTATTTTAACATTCTATAACTTACACTGATACTTTTAGTGATACATTCTTCATTAAATAATCATAGTCATAATCTTTAATGTACTTGATTAAATTTCAAGTTCTCTAAATGAAGTTCATTGCACTCCCTTCTATAATGTTGAAAATTAAATTACTTAAACATTGAAAAATAGGCCTGTCAAGGCACGTACAATTACCTAATACCAGATAAAAATAAAGCAATAATATGCGTCAATCACACGTCCGTTGAACGAATGCCTTTCGGTTTATTACAACTCTCTAAAGTTCTTAGGAAAAGTACTTTATCGAGCTAATCTTATAAAACAGATAATAAAATAAAATATAAAAAAGGAATTATATATAGTATTAAAAATATGCCCCCTTTACATAATGTAGTTTACGCATACGCTACACAGAGCCGCTCAGTGTACGGACGCTCGCCTTTAATTCTGTATACTCGAGGCGAACCAGAGTTGAAACCCTGGTGCCGGCACCAAAGAAATTGTTAATTTTTTAATTGCAATTTTAAGTGCTGATTGACCACTTGCTCGACGGTAAAGGAAAACATCGTGAGGAAACCTGCATGTCTAATATGTGAAGTTCGCACCGGGGCCGCGTGGCGGACTATGCCCTAAACCCTCTATCT
>DWHK01001026.1:0-11999 GCA_018247855.1 Graphium androcles
CTACGGCTCTAAAGATCTAAACTAACACTCCGTTGAATCGAGACTATTTTGAAATGAAAGCCATGTCCGAAGCCGTGCAAATATTTCGATGTGTTATTTCCTCCACGTAAATATTGTTACAACACTCGAAATTATACCTCCGTCGGCTTCAAAGAGCAATGCACAAATGATTATACAATCACAAATAATATACGTAAGGCGTACAATCACAGGATAAAAATAATTTAATAAAAAGTAAATGTCAATCGATTTAGAAGACGTTATCAAGTCAAAAAGTTGTCAGAAAACACGTACGCTAACATTTTTATTTAATAGACCGACACACCGTATTTACCCATAATATGTTCACAAAAGTCTACATATAATAGTCTAGTTCATATTTAAGATTTTAAATAGTGTATGTGGTATAGACCATTTGAGGATATGTCAACGTTACTGCAACCCAAAAGCTAGCTGCAGATTTGAAAAGGTGACGGCGATTTAACACCAGAGACGAAAATTTCCTTACCTATTGTCAATAAAAATATATGTACTGTCATTTCGAATCTTTTTATTCTGATATATCTAGTGAAAAGAGATATACAATAAGCAAAGAAAGCATGTCACCAGTTGTTTGCTAATGCGAGGCAATGACTCGCGAAGTCGATAGCATTCGAATAGAGGAAACTGATGATGCGGCAGATTCAAATAGGTCGCTCGGATACTTGTCGTTAGTAAATCGAACACTAAATTGGTGCTTTTTCAAGACTTTCCAATTTTCTAGGGAAATATTCGGTTGCGTATTCGTATGTATGAATTGGTAATCAAGTTAGAAATGCTGGAATGTAGATAAATATTGTTCCAATTAATTTAGACTGAATTATGTAAAGGAAAATACGAATAATAAAAAAAAAGAAACAAGAACAAAGAAAAACTGTTGCCATGAAGAGACTTATTAGGTATATAATCAAAATAAGTAAAGATACAAATACAATAATTTAAAATGGTGAAAAGTTAGCAATAGCAATGTGTGACCATTAATTTATAAAATTAATAGAAATATATAAAATTGAAGTAATCACAATTTTTACCGCAGTTTTTTTTTATGATTGCAACTATTTCAAAGATTCATACATATAAGGAATCTTGGCAGATATTGAGATATTTTGTATAAGAAACTTCAACTCAATGCCGTCCTGGTTAGTACATGAAAAAAAAAAAAAGTATATCACTATTAAATTTCATTTGTGTATGACGATAATTCTAGTGAATATTGCTTGCTTTTACGACCCGAAGGTCAAGGGTTTGAATCCCTCGGGAGACTGTGGTGTTGCACAATTGGATTGGTCAATACGCTCCGATCACTCGACTCCATGAAAATTAAGTTGGCAAAAAAATAATCTTTGGTTCAGCAGCAGCCTTTTAAAAGTTGAGCAGCTTTTTAAAAGTCTGTCTCTAATCACTGTCCGACCGAGACTGATATCCGTATCAGGCTATGAGAGTAAAGGAACAGAGAATTCGCCTGTTTTTGTGTTTACTTGTTGCATTGTAATATCTCCTGCGCAGTTGGCTGATCTTCGAGTAGACTGGTCACTGTGGCTGAAATTCCAGTAACATAACACCTTGTCCTCTTAACGTATTCAGGCCCGCATTTAGCTTCCTCCCTGGCTAAGTGATTTAAGTGCTCGCTTCCGTGGTTTACAAACCGAATATGGATAGATGGTCCATTTGTTATATGGGCATGTAAAAGTTCGGTCTTGGACCTACTTTCCCTCCCGTCTAGATATCTGTCAAATTTGGCTAGGGTAATGTATAAAAAAAACACAATACCATATCTTTATATAAAAACATAATTTTTTTGTACGTGTGTATGTCACTAAAGTCTTCAAAAACGGCTAGGCCGAGTTTAATGAAATTTTGTGCGTTATTTTAAGTAGGGCGTCGGGTTGATTAGAAGCAGTTTGGTCCCGACAGTTGGCGATGTTATCGGTTGCCAAAGTCAAAGATTGGTTGCAAAGGAGAACATTATTTATTATTTTATTTCTTTTTAAAATATATTTAGTTAAGCAATCCACGCCAGAGTTGCATCATGTATTTTATCAGACCTTTGTGAAATTTTAAAGCTAAATATAACTTTATTGATGAAAATATCCTGTTCTATGTTTATGTTTTGCATGACTGTTATATTATAATAATATTATTTATAAAAAAAATCACTGAATATACTTTTAGTGTTTTTACATCAACTAATTCAGTTTATCAATCGCCTTTTGCTTTGCACACGCTACGTACACGCTCTGGTTTCAAAAGAATAAATAAATAGAACGCTGCATCAAATGATAATGTCTCTACAAATGTAAAGTGCGTGACACAGCCATTAACTATAAGACCTAGTTTCTATTCGACTGCATAACACTTTGAGGCATCGTGACGAAGTTTTGCTATATTAGAGGCCTTTACATTCTCGTAAAATATTACTTAACCTTCAGGATGAGGCAAATCTCTATTAAATTTATAATTCACGTTTCGACATCGACGTTTAGCATTCAGAACTATTAATTGATCAATTGCTTTAGCAAAGTCAAGTTAAATGCTTCAAAGAACTTGATTCATGCCTACAATAATGAGAGTCTCTTCATTCGATGCTCTCAGTCGTTGATTTTACCATTAAGCTTCATCATAGTAAATTGTTTTTTGAATATCAGTGTGATGATAATCAATTCACCGCTCATAACCCATCCGTTCATACGAGAACGTCGCCTAACATCGGCTTGAAATCTGTTCACATCAGTTCACCTGCATACCTAAGCTAGTCGACTAAATACCGCCGGAGACGCTGAGCGCAGGTTTACTGTTGCAGAGCCGAAACAAAGAGCTGGTTGAGGGCGCTGCACCCGCCACACAGCGAGCTCGTCCCACCCCGCCCCGCAGGTCAAAGCCCATCGCCAAGCTTGACGCCACAACCTACCGTCCCCCTCGCCTCGGAGCCGGCCCTCTGGTGGCACTCCTCGAACAAGCAGATCCGCACTCGCACCACCGCAGAGCCGACAACTATTCCCCTTCTCCCGACCAACTCCTGAATCCCAGGGCGCAATCCAAAGACCAAAGGGACGGGCCTCTAAAAAACCGTAATGAAGAACAGTACCAAACCCGGCAAAATACTTATGTACAGCAAATAAATCAACAGGAGCAACCGCACAGCGAGAAAGAATATCAACAACAGCAGCTGCAGAATTATTATCAACAAGAGCTATTGGATAGACAGAACCAAGAATTGTTGTATCAGCAGCAAATTTACGAACAGCAGCGTAGAGCTTACGAGCAGGAGCTTCGTAACCAACAATATCGCTTGCAGAGTCAGCAAGAGCCGTATAGGTACCGTTTGCTGCCATACTCATTCGATGAAAGCCAGAGAGAGTATCGCGACGCTCCTGTGACGATCCAGAGGAGCATTGACCTTGACCCAGTTGCGGGGTCGCGGCAGTGAGCGGCGCGCGACGTCTGTAACCCTTTCGCAACGTCTCACACCTTTTGCAACCTCCCCGCCTAAGGCTCTTCACCGTAGTGCCATTCGAATCGAGAGAACATCTCTCATCAATTATCCATTTCGTCATCGCCGCATCGCAGTGTGTCAATATCGTGTACAAACAGAGCGATCCGAGGCGTGGTGGTCGCCCTTCTAACGGCCCTCTCACTGGGACCACAAGTCGACCTCGCGCCGCGAACATCTATTCGAGTGAATTGCGGATAATTCTCCTGCCGACGAAATTACATTCGATCCCTTATCTCTAATGACCCTATTGTTGTGGCTTAATCGGTGTTTCGCTTAACGTATGTTCCCGTACTTGACATGTGCTATAATGAGTTTCTTGTGTAGTTTTTACTAAAATATTATCAATACGCGTGTACTTTAGGTAAAAATAATTTAGGTAATAACTTGGTGCCAGGTGCTGCAATATAATTATTAAGCTTGGTTATTATTTTTTTTATAAGAAACAAGATTATGGTTACACGAAAGAAAATACTGTACTCGGAAATTATCAAAAATATATAGTAATTTGAATCATTATTTGTGATAAGATAATACTCAGTACAAAGTTCCTAGCTGTGATATAGTTGTTTACTTTCCAAAATTTATACAATTTTAGTTGATCGTTGGTCCGGTTCCGAGAAATGCATATGTTGAAGTTTATAAATATATTTTATGTTACATATCATAAGCAGTTTGATAATAAAGCTTGCCATGTTAATATCTCAGTCTTTTATTTATACATCAAAATCCAAATATAAGAAGTAGATGAAACGAAAGAGTAAAAAAAAAATATCGAAAGAAATAAAAATACAGTCACAATATTTACATTAAACTAAGCATTTATTATGTGTTTGTGTAGAAAAATTGACTTGGAGTTATCGAATGCATTGATAAATTTCTAGGATTGTAAAATACATTTTCAAAAGAAAGATGAAATAGAAAAGCATAAAATTTTTTTGTGCCTACCAAAAAAAAAGTTAAAACTTCTGTTTATTTGTGAATAGAAATAATTGGAGATAAACTTTTTAATAAAAACTATCAAATAAAAGAAACGATACTTAAAATAAAAACTATTTATCAATACTTAAATAAAAACTATTTTAATTCATAGAAATAATTTTAAAGTAGAGAAACAACATCAGATTGTGACATTGTCGGAAGGGCGTTAAATGGAAGATCTTGTAAATCAAGTCAAAAAAATGTCAAAAAAGTCGTTGAATTGGGATAATAAGATTAAATAATAATATTTGTAATAAATTTATATTTAATTTTATTTAGAAATTTCTCAAAGAAAGTTTAAAATAGAAAATGAAATATAGAGAAACTGATCACTGCCATAGCAATGTTAAGGGTATATTTATGATACTACTTTTATTTTGCTACATTAATTACTTACATTCGGATTAACCTTTATCCGCGTTGAAGAATAAAAACTTAACTGCTATCTAGTGTAAAATAATATTTAGTACTTTTAATTTAAGTTTTACCTTTACAATTATCTTTTGTTGAAAATCACAAAAAATGACAATAAAAATATTGAGTATTCATTCCTTTCCATATTAAATTAACACATACAAATAGATCCCAAAGTAGAGCCTGGTTGAACAAACATACGAATTTTGTATATAGTTATCAATCTCTCCACTTTTTAGATAGAAACACACACTAATAACTCGAGTCCCAAAACTTTAATTACCTACTTACCATACGAATGCCTACTCTGTGAACTATAATATACTAATAGTAGTATATTGTAGTTCACACAGTAGGCATTCGTTTGATTTCTTAAACCAGAAAATCCAATTTCAAATGATTTTCACAATGATAGAATATTCCGTTCAAATCCTAAATTAATACTATATTTGTGAGATGGTTGGTGGTTGGTTTAGAGTTTGCTAAGAAGAATGTCCTTAATATTTTTGCGTGCAAATCTGATCTTGGTGACAAGTGCCGGCGCGCTGGTCAATCCATATCACCATAACATTCTCCAATTTTTTATTACGTGTTTGTTTAGAGCAGGGTAGAGCTAAGAGTAATAATAACAAAAAATAGTTTAAGTCACTGTATATAAAAATTAAATAGTTTCTATTCCGATTTATTTCATTGATTAGACGAGCACTGTTTTGCTTTTCAAAATTTTACGAAACTTAGTGAGGTATGGAGTTAGTAAAATGTTAGCGTGTAAATTTTGCAATCAATATTTTTAAAATCTCACAAATTTATGTCTAAATCAAAGCGGAGAATTTGTTTCTCCGTTTTCCTTTAGTTATTGAAATGAAATTTAAGTACATGAACGAATTGCTAGAGCAACCAAAAATGCATATATCCACCATATAAATACTCATATGTTTTGGTTAAATACAACTGCAATAAACTAATAAATAACAGCAAAACTCCCCATTGTATAAAATATAATAGTGAATTTTCAAACACATAACGTATATGTGTTGCTTTTATGTCCGCTTACGCGTCGTCATTGACTCTTTTGTAGGTAATGAAAGACCAAAATCAAACTAAACCAGCCAAAATGTAATCGGTAGAGTATCAGCTGTTTCTGCTTGTGCAACAAAGTGCAGAGCATTACGATTAACATTATTGAAATCTATCCGAATATCAAAAGCGCGACAAACATATGACGACAAAAACTACAAAAATAGTAAAATATTTTCTGACCATAGCCTAGTTCGGAGCGGAAACTTGCAAGACGTATGCTAATCAGCTAAAAGCGAAGGTTTAAAAACTATCAAATACACTGTCTGCTTAAATGCTTCTATTTGCTAAAATTACATGGAATAACTATTTGGCCAAAGAGGAACTTTGACTTGGCACAGGTGCATAGTTTAGCTATACTTCTTGAGCACATTCTTGGCTACATGACCACAACCACTGTAATAAAGCACCAACTGACATTGGAAAGTATTGGATTGACACACAGACAATGAACTTTGTCTGAGGTGTATTTTTTCTAGTAGAAATGCAGTCGATTGCACAGTTACTTTGATATATGATTGTTGTATTCTCATCTCTGTAATAGTCGAATCGGTAACTTTATTTTGTGTCCATTAAATGTTCAATAATATTGATATACGACCTTTAATTATAAACGTTGCACAACTCCAATGATATTTTATTGTGACCGTTCGCCGTAAACCTTGAAAATAATATGAAATGTTAACTTAATATTCATGATCTTAAATATATTATGCTTATTGATTTACGAAGGTACGTTCATTGGTAGGCGAAACATATTATTAAGGTTTATAATATTTTATACAAATAGTTCGCCGCGAACTTGGACTTCGCTGTTATTTTATTTCACATTTATTTTAATATCTCTTAAACTACTGAAACGATTTCGATGGTCAACGAACATACAAATTGTACTAATATTAGCTACATATTTTTTAAATTTCATTAAAATTGGAGCAGTGGTTCGAGAGTTATCGCAAAACAGACATGCATACATTCTCTGGGCAGGGGCAGTTTCCGAACCGGTGGTAAATTTTGACATTTGTTAGTGCATGAAAAAAGCCTAAATCGAATAATGAATTTTGAATTTGATTTTGACAAGTGCTTACTACTAAAAATACCTTTAAAATTTTTAAGGACATTGATCACTGGTACCGTCTTGATGACGGTATAACATCAACTCAGGTGGCAAATGGTTGTTTACAATTAAGCAATTTTTTTTTTAAAGCGAAAGGTCCGATTTTTCAAACGAGCAAGCGGTTCACCCGTTGTTAAGTGAAGTCGTTCAAGGACACTCATGACGTCCGAAAGTTTGCAGACGCGTCGTCATCTTTAGATAGTTGAACAGGATCAGTGGGTAGGAAGGGTTATAAACATATTTAGGATGGAGAAAATGAAGGAGTGGGAATGAGACAGATAGAAATATCCGTCCGACAAGCCCAAAAACTATTCGTACTTTATTTAATGCAGTCTTTTTGTGTAGGTATGGTCCCCCGTGCGAGCGGCCTTATACAGCATAATTAAACTGTCTGTGTTAAAGATGTAGTGTTTTACCACCTGGAAACTTAATATTTTTTATCGCAGAGAATTACTTCAAACATCTAACGAGTTTTTCATTCATTGCTTGTTTTCTCTGAAAATTCATGATACATTGTTATATTGGAGGAGCAATGTTTTTATATTATAATATGTATGTTATCATCCTCAACTGTAGTTCGGTGGCAGTGCATCATGACTCGCTTCTATTCCGGATCAAGTGAACTAAATCTAACAGTCGAATCGTAATTTTATTAGTATGAGAAGGGCGGAAATAAATGTTATAGCTCCATTGAAAGAACATTCGTAAACGACGTACAGCTTAATACTAAGCGATAACCTTCTGTCATAGACAGTGGAAACCTAAAAAATCAAAACGGTTGCCTTGGTAACAGACACGAAGATGGATTGCCTCATTTATGAAACGGAATGAAAAATATAGATGTTTCTGTCGGGTTACTTTGTTGTACACAAAGAGGTATCTGTTAGAATGTTTCCGTAAATGCGAGCTGCTGCTCTGGAGCATTTAAAATATATGAATCTCTTTGTAATGTGGCAAAGAAACAGACGGTTAACAAAATGCTGTGTGATAATCAACGCTCGTATATATTCACAGCTCGCGAAAGTTTGCAGTTGCATGTGTGTTACGCATTATATAATATATAATGCGTAACAAACACCCATATATATAAAGAGAATAAAGGGTTAGA
Source organism: Graphium androcles (assembly GCA_018247855.1). Classification (NCBI taxonomy): domain Eukaryota; kingdom Metazoa; phylum Arthropoda; class Insecta; order Lepidoptera; family Papilionidae; genus Graphium; species Graphium androcles. The sequence continues at coordinate 8,227 of DWHK01001026.1, forward strand.
TTAAGCTTTCGGCAAAAGTATAAGATCTTTTAATGCAGGTGGATCGAATAAAGTCGTACTGCTAACTAGCTTTTTACCAGTGTTATGGGTTGCATGTTACATCTCAGATTATATATTAGTAAAACATTTAATATAGTATGTATGTTGTTACAGTCGAAGCTGAATTGCGAGGTGTTGTACGACGAGCTCGCCTTCGAGGTCCGCTGGGCGGTGGCCGGTGACAGCATAGTCATGCAGCTGGTCTCCAAGCTTGGTATTGACTGTTTCTAATAACAAATTAACAAGTACACACATGCATAAAGACACTAATATTGCCCAAGGTGAATGTGCCATAATGACTATACGACGACTATACGTATAGATAATGTGTTTTGTCTCGGTGAAGTGCTTAATAAATCTATTATAAAAAATCTAAGGTCTGATCACTTTGGACTAAAATTTTTAATGAGTAATAAAATTACTAAAAGCAGACAAAAGTTCAAGACTTGACCAATCACTACAAATAGAATTTATTTTTTGAAGAATAAAGTGGCATAACATATGTCTCATAAAAACAAAGTAGTAGATAACCCTAATGATTTCTACAGGTCAATGTTTATTTTTCTATTATATTCTTATGATGCTACTTTTAAGACACGCGCGTTTGTAACAAGCTTTTAATTGAAATTTAGTGACTGTGCAACAGTGGATATATATAAAAGTAGGGATACACTGCACGAATTGTATAATAGAAGGCAGTAGAATCACGATCCCTTCTTCCATAAACAGGTATTTACATTTTCAAAAATGTTTAAAAATGTCTGTATTCAGACTGTATTCAGAAAATCCATTTATATAAGAAATAAATGGGTTAACACTTTGGGGTAACAGAATCGAAGCCACCAGAGTTTTCCTGATATAAAAAAGTGTATAAGGGCAATTTGTAGAGTTACACCTACTACATCATATAAACAGCTGCCTGCCTGATTTAAATCATCGGGTATCCTCCCTTTGTCTTGCCTGTACATTTTCAAATGGCAAAGTTTGTGAAACAACACCAAAATAGTGTTTACAATACAAGAGGTAATAAAACACAAAAAGCTACGAGATATCCACCTAAAGTTGTTGATGTCATACCTAAGACAATGGGGTTTCAAAAAACTGCTATTGGATGGGTATGATGATTTTTAATAAATATCCCTATACATTAAAAGATCTACCCTTTGAAAAGTTTAAAAGAAATCTTAAGCAATGGCTTTTAATCACACTTTTTATTCCATAAAACAATTTTTTGAACACAAACAAAGGTAATAATAAATATAGAGGTATAAGCTTTTTAGATATAGTAAATATAATAACTTAATAAATTTTTTTATAAATGTATAATATAATTATAAGTGCGATAATTATATCTTTACATTTTAAATGTGACTGTAATTTATTAAAGCATTCCATATTATATTAAAATGTTCTTCATGTTGAATTATAATTAATATTTTGCATGCCATACCGATGATGGCTGATCATAGAGCTCATAAATTGTATTTTCCATCATGTTAAAACACCTCTTTTCAAAGGCAAATAAAGATTATAATTGTGATTAAGTAACAAACAGATAAAAAAAATACAGTCGAATTGAGAGCCTCCTCCTTTTTTGAAGTCGGTTGAAAACACACTTAATCAAGCCTACAGACATACACGGGTTGTATATAGACACACATAGATCGTTGAATAGAGAACCCGGTGTTTGTTTGATCAAAAATATCGTAACGATAAATACCTGCGTGTGCACTTTGTGTGGCGGCGTGTGTTGCGCGTGGGCGGCGTGGGCCACGTGGGTCACGTGGGGCAACGCGGGCGCGCGCAGTAGGAGGGCTCGCAGCTCACCACCGCACACCACCTGACATCATTTCAGAAAACCATTCAAATCATCTTCATTTCAAAATATGGTATAATATAGTTGTTAATCATCTTTACAAATAAATAAAATTGGAGTGTCTGTTTGTAATGATAAAATAACCGCTTCGCACTACATGCATATGAATGTATATATGGTACAAATACCAAAATAACATTTTTTACAATTTTTGTCTGTCTGTTTGTTCCGGATAATCTCTGGAACGGCTGGACCGATTTTGACGCGACTTTCACTGGCAGATAGCTGCTGTGATAAGGGGTAAAACAGGCTACTTTTATTTTTTTAAATAGAATTTGGGTTCCATACAAAAAAAATTTAAACCTAAAAGCAATATTATGCGAAAGAAACCCGCAGGCAATAGCTAGTGTTATATATAGTGCAGGCATATTTGCCTTATTGGCATGCAAACGTTTAAATATTATTTGATCGGTATATAGATTTTTGATTGGTATATTATTTAAAGGTTCACCTGGAAGGTGGGATGAAGCCTGATGGAGCCGTCGCTGGTCTGTGTGAGCTCGGTCCTGCGTCCTCAGGAGAGATCTCCTCTCTGAAAAGAATAAGTACAGTTTTGTATAGGTGGTAGAGCATAACTGCCTCCGTTGCCTAGTGGTATAAGGCCTTGCTTTACAAACGGAGGTAATGTGTTCGAATCCCGCGGGGGGACAATGACTGTTGTTATTTCTCAGTTGGATTAGGGCAATACGTGCTGATCACCAGATTGCCTGAAAATAAAGATGGGTCGGATGGGCATGTCATCTGGGTCCTACGCCTAATCTCTCTCATCAAGATTAGCGTGTAACTCTTCGGGTGTTGTGTGTGTCCATGGGCGACGGTATCATATAACATCAGGTGAACCACCTACTTGCTTGCCAATCTTTACTGATCGAGCGAGTGAAGCGAGTGAGGTTTAAAATTGTAGTTGGGACGAAAACACATTTTATGTATTTATGTATGTATGTTCCGTAACTCTCGAACCTGTGCTTGAATTTAAATAAGATTTGGAATATATGTAGGGGATATTATAAAAATTTTTAAGATTTTTGGGCAACAAAATTAGTTGAGTAAATTGAGAGATGTTGAAATAAATGTAAAATAAATTAACCGCGAGGTCCAAGTTTAAAATTGAAATAAATGTAAAAAAATTTATATTAGCCCCACTGAGTTTTTAACGCCGGTTCTTCTCAGGTATATTGGCTTTACATTCCGAACCGGTGGTAGTTTCTTTTGACAATCAATAAGTAAGTACACTTCTATATTGAATAAAGATATTTGAAATTTTGAAAATAATCGAGAGGTTCAAGTTCGCGGCGAACTACTTTTATAGAAAAAGTATAAAGTCTACTATTATAAATGTAAAAGTTTGTGAGAATGGGTGGATGTTTGTGACCCTTTCACGCAAAAACTACTGAACGGATTTTGATGAAACTTTACAGTACTATAGATTATTCACCAGAATAATGAATAGGCTATAAGATATAAATATATCGTATAAATTATCAAAATACAAGCTGAAGAAGTTGTTTGTCAAGAACACAATTACACCCGGGCACAGCTAGTATATATATGTGTGGTCCATGGTAACTCTCAAACCAGTGCTCCAATTTCAATGAAATTTAAAATATATGTAGGTAATATTAGTACAATATTTAAGTTGGTTGAGCATCAAAATCGGTTCAGTAGTTTAAGAGATATTGAAATAAATGTAAAATAAAATAACCGCGAGGTAAAACTTCGCAGCGAACTACTAGTTACTTTTAAAAAGACAATATTTGGTTATCCAACTCACGGTCTTGGTCCCACGGAGAGGACATACACCTCAGCGGTAGGCTCACCACTCTCTCGGCTCGACTCACTGTCTGCAAAAGTACATATA
>DWHK01001027.1:0-11999 GCA_018247855.1 Graphium androcles
TATATATATATCTCATTCAATCTTTATCCCATACAAATTCTACATATGCCCCAACAAACAGATTTTTATCTAATCACCTAATTTTAAAGCTTTGCAAGGGTTTTTATGGCTAGTTAGTCTCTTCTTCAGACCTTCTAACTTCTCCATTTGTAAATCTGCCTGTTTAGGCATTTCTCTGAAAACAATAAATTATGTTTTTCGTTGTAACGCCTTTAATAACAGTCAAATCGCCGATGGTGAAAAATTATTAGCACACCTGGGGTAGTCTGGGTCGAATCGCTAGCAGTTTTAATATAATGTACGATTTTTGTAGTACTTTGATCCAATTAAAGAACAGAATGTAATAGTTTTTTCTGATTTACCGTAGCATCTGAGCAAGGTCTTGAAAAATAAAAAAAATTAAAGCTTTTAAATAAAAAGCGTAATAAATTAGGGTTGAGTTACCGTTCTATATTTTATATTATTAAATGATAGCTTGTTTAAAAGAACATTATAACACCTAAGTAAAAGTTTTGAACGATTTTTTACAGGTGTTGGCGACAAATTTTCAATTGCATATTATTTTTAAAAATTCATGGAGAAAAAAATTTATTGAGAAATTTAAGATATTGTCTTATCCTATGCATGAACTTTCAGTATGTTACAAAGAAGAAAACAAGTAAATGTAGCATAAATTTCGAAATTATTTTTGGCTAATGTTACCGAAGTTTGGTTATATTATAATAGATTTAAATCTAAAATTAAATTTTATATTAAAACTGATATGTAGCAGAAGGTTTTTACTTTTAATGTTCATCTCTTTCGTGAATTGTAATGATTAAATACGCTATTTTCTTGTCTTAGTTGGAACAAAGAATTTGTCTTAGCTCAACTTTTGCTGGGTTTCCCGCCAACAGGATTGCCTCTTGCCATGAGAACCAGCCCGTGACGGCGACGTCGGGGCGCTAGCAGCCAACTACAAAGGCCGGATATCATACACAAATGGCGAGGAAAAAAATAAACATTATTATGAACATTTTTACATTATTTTAAAGGGTTGTTAAGATTTCTTATAAATTCGTATTTTAGTGGAATTTTTAATGTTACCACTTATCAAATGTGTTTTCTTCTCAGTTATGTGTAGAAAAGACATAGTTGAAACGAGTAATTTTAATTTTTAAAATTAATTAAATTAATATAAATATTAAGCGTTCGGGATAAATATCAAATTAGAATTTGATAAAATTATTTCTCATATTTGTTTGATGATGGAATAATGCAGTTGTCAAGCATTTATATATATGATCTACTGCCAATATTATTAATATTATACTATAGCCAATATTTATATGATCTACTGGTTACGGTTACAGATGCAGGGGTTTGTTATATTATGTTTGTAAAATGTCTTTACAAAAAGGGTATATATAGTAATACATCTCTTAAATCAACGGCTAAAACTGTCACTATATATAAAAAAAAAACACAAAGAGAACTTGAAGTCAGCAGAAGCTACGTAAAAACTGTCTTCTGGGCTATCCCGTTTGAATGAATACGATAGAAGGCTTACAGCTAAAAGCTCTTCCCATGAAACGTATTCGCGGCGTCACAGATCGAAATAAAAGCAACGCGAGGGAAACAAATAAAGTTTCCCCGCAACACTTACACGTGTCTCACGTCTGGTGAATTTCGAGACGGGGCGCCCGACGCTGATCCCCCGCAATCTGTCCCGAACAATAAGTCCCTCCAACAAAAGCCGCCCATTTGAACGACTAGAGAAACTTTTGTAAGTTTAGCTCTTTCTCAGCGGGATCTTGGCATCACAATGGCAGTAATCGTTGGGGCCAGCAAGGAGGGCATTGCAAAAACAAAACGCAATCTTCTACTACCACATCCAACGTTTTTTGGCAATGCCAACTAATTTTCCGACTTAAGAATCTTGCCGTCGAGTCTTTTGAGTTTAAAGGTTTTATTGCCGCGACGAATTTGCCCCGACCCCTGTTTACGACCGGATAACAATTGAGTCGGAATGTTTTACGCAAATAGGAAGAAAAGGATTTTACTGGGTAACTTCTCGTCTCAATTTAGTGCGAAGTTTTATGCCAAGGGACATTATGAATGGTAATGCCAAGAAATTTTAAAATGATTCATAATCTGCCTTTATGTTCTTGAAGAAACTATTGGGTGGAACATCATAAATAAACTTTTAATACTTCTTCATTGTATCTGCATCCTTTTGTATGCTCGTGCCGTTATGCCTTTAACTGGGTATCTGTGATTACAATAGTTGCCCTACAAAATATGAATATCGAGGCGTATCTTTAACGCGTCGAAGGATAAAAGGCTTCGGTGAACGATAGCGGGGCGACATAACGAAGGAACCCGATCCGGCGTCACTTCCGGCGTCCGTCACGTGGCAACGACTTCCGGCGAGGCGCCAGACCTCCGCCGCTCCTTCACTTACAATCACTTAGCCTCCCAACGTGACGTGTAAACATGGGAAAAAATCACATCTCAGGATCTGTAAACACCAAACGTTACACAAACCCGTTATTGTTTTATGTAGCTTTATAAAGTTTTAGTTATATACTTTCAAGATTATTTTATTATAGAGCACTCAGCAAGCAATTTACGCAATGGTAAGCCATGACCGCTAAAGGGCATTGACGCTGTGACCGTGTTGTTAACGCCTAAAGAGGGCTTCCACAATTACTGAACGAAAGGCAAACGTAGCTAATTTTATAAATGCAAAAGTGTGTCTGTTTGTTTGTTCGTTTTCATGTCTTATTTTCTCAACCAGTCATCAAGAAATTTTATTAAAAATCGTCTTAAGTGTAAAAAATGTAACAATATGGATACGAGTACACAACTTTCCCTTGAAAAACAGTACTATTCCCGATGGATCAAAAATAAGTTTAAGGCTATTGTCTGTATAGTAACATAGCATACCGACATGATTAAACTAAAAATTTGTAACTTTTTGTGACTTATCACACTTACATTCTAAATAATAAAGTTAATCTAATTAAGTTCTTTCAGGCTTGTTTGTGGTTAAACTCCACAACAACACGTAGCGCGGTTGAATTCAATTCATTCAATGCATACAAAGCCTGTCAAACGCTGGCAAACTGTTTTAGTTTTAAAACAGTTTATCACCAGGACCTCTTAATAAGATCCTAGTGATTGGAGCACTTGCGTGAACAAATTTTTGATGTACACACACGTGCTCTGCGACGGAATTGTTGAGCTTAAGCGTGATTGTTTATGAAAATTTACTTATAATATAGACGAAACACGTCCTGTAAGATTTATTTGCATTTACCGTGTCATTTCTTTAAGCAATAGTATTTTTGATGGTCGTATGGCGCATTTGCTGAGCCGTTGGCTCCGGCATCGGGTCGTTGGTTCGATTCGAGCCCGGAGCAAATATGAGTACAACCTATAGATAATTATTTCGGATCTGAACGTTTCTATGTGTGCAATTTATATCTGTAAAACGTTCCTGCAATAAAATAAGAAAAAAAGTATTTTTTCAAAAAGTTGGAAAGTGAGTAGTTAGTTGACCTGATGTTAATAAGATTATTGACAAGGGTTATCCCTTGACAATAATCAATCCGAAGATTCGCAAATGCGTTGCACGCGTTGGAAAGATAACTTTAACTAAAAGAGTGAGAACATATATGATTGGAACAGGAAAAGATTAGGTAGAGATTAACATAGAGATTCCATTCGGAAACTCCAAAAGGCGTTCTTTATTTTACAAGGCCTGCTCTACCACCCTGCTTGTCACTTTTGTGTACTGGAAAACTCCGTTTGTCACGCCGATTTCACTAACAGGATGTGAATAAAGTTACTAATGACAATCAGTCGTGAATTACATATGTTATGCCTAATAATTTGTGTTTATTTTTCCATCAAAATAGTCGAGAACTTAGCGAGCATTATAGTAAGCGATGACAGCAGATATGTGTAAAGATGTTTATTACTTATTTTATCTGCCAATAATGTAAGTGTGGGCAGAGACCAGTTAAAAAAAAATTAGCAATATACATAAGCTATAAAATTTAACTTCATGTTCTTGAGATTATATGGATATCGTAGTACGATCTTAAACAATGTGAGGCATCTCGAGAGAGCTGCGAACTTTTACCGCTTAGTGCCAATATGTGGCTGACAGTATTAATCCCACCTTCGTAGTGCTTCGACGATAGGAGGATGGAACGCAGTATTAAGGCGAATAACCACAGACTGCTAAAACTTTTGCTTAAACCTTATTTATCTTGATTAAACGCCACAGAAGCTTGGATTATCTTTTCCAGTACTTAACTTACACGTCTTATACACTAACTCCATATCGTTATCAGATTTTTATCGTTTACATTTAGTATCTATTATTATGAAACAGACTTTAATTAAAACGATATGTCACCTTACATTTAACCTGTAATCTATTCCTTAGCAATTCAATGGAATAACAGTTTACCAAATTATATTTGTATTACTTTAAATTGCAAGATTTGTTTACAAAAAGCACCTAGTTATATGTACAAGAGAAAAAAAAGTGAGATACATACATTTTTACCGTGGTAAAACTGATTACAGTCGCGGTCTAAGCCGTGGTAGATAGTGCATGGTTCGCGTAGTATACACAATAAACATATCTGCGGACCTTTGTAGAAGAGACTGGGACTTACATAAAATATTGTTTAAGTATTTGTTCTTGTATAAGTATTTAATTTTTTGATAAATTTTGACTGTAATTGAAAGCAAGTGAGTTTAGAGAGAGAAAGCAAGTTTGAAGCTTTGAATTTTAAAAGGCTTACTAACTTCGAAACTTCACTGATTAAAATTAATAATAATTGATTATTAAAGTAAAATAGTCACTAAAATAGTAATAACGTATGTTTTATTTTTCGCACAAAAAAAGAAACAATAAGAGAATAAAAATTGTGACGAATTTATAATAAAAACATCGATTTCAGCAATTTGAATGAAAAAACTGTTCGTCATCTTTTTTATTAACAAGCCTTTTTGTTTCTGACATTCCAATAACAGCGACAAAGATCGCGTTACGCTCCAGCGGACCCAATCCGTTCTTATTTTCCATAAATCCACGTCCAGTCGAATCCTCAGCTGTGTTCATATATCTGCTTAATTTCCGCTACAGCATTGTTTTTAGGGGGAGCGAATTCGATTGTACAGCCGAACGTCATTGTGGACCTTCGTAATTTCCTTTCATATTCAATTTAATTCTTCGAGGACCGCCCGACGGTCCGACCCTGTAAATTACTTATACGAACTCGTTACGTGTTCTCGAAAAGGAGAATTTATTTATGAAAATACTAGCTTATGTCATTGAACTTCATAAATGACTTTTTCTGGGTGAAAAAATGTTGTTTATATCAATCCAGGTTTTCAACTAATTGTGTATCTTTCCCCAATAACTTTTTATGGTATAGGTTAGCGATGCAAATATAATTTTGGATGTTTTGGGTATGGTATATATGGGCGAGGGTAATCGTTTAACCTCTAGTAAAACCGTTTACACTCTTTTCTTTTTTTTTTTATGTGTGATAACTGTGAATTAGTCTCCTTTATTTCTAATTGAGTTAGCTCTTATTACATATACATATCTTTATTAATATTAAAAAAATATCTATTAATAATAAAAAATTCGCCAAAAATTCAAAAAATTTTGCAAAAATATTTCCAAGTATACGTAATGCACTCTTTTAGAAGCACATCACTAGGGATGCGATAATGAATTTTTCAGGAAAGGACACGAATATCCGCTAATGTTTGCAAGGGCGGTTTTATTAAAAATCGTCCATCACTCCGCTGTCGCTAATAATTTGCTGCTTCATGACGTTACATTTTTACACGGCCTTGGTTATTTATACGCTGGAATTTGCGGGCTATTCATGGAAATGTTTGATGGCTAAACGAATCTAGAATCTAGAGAGCGTGATCAAAGCTATACTTAACTTTAGATGGTGGAGCGTAATATCCTTCATACAGTTTTACTGCACTTCTACGGCCGTGCTCGCCCTGGGAGGTACCACTACCCTTCATAGAGCCAGCATAAAATAAACTATGCATTTCTTTTAGGGTTACCTGATGGCCATTTCTTCCTCTTTCTTTTCCCACTCCTTTTCCCAACAAATCCTTGAAATAAACCTGACCCATCCTATCCTTTAATGTGTTTTATCCAATTTCAAAGGCTGGCAACACACACGCGGCTCTTCGGATGTTGTGTTTGTCCATGGGCGACGGCATCACTTAACATCAGTTGAATCGTCAGCTCGCTTGCCAACCTTTATATATATTAACCAAAATTAAAAAGGAAGCGGTTCTATGTTACAGTCTCTATATTTTTATGTATGGTCGGGTATAATTTCTTCGTTTATGAATTGATTTAGAAGGTTTTTCTCATGAAGTTTATTTTTATAGTTAGGGTTCTATATTGATTTTGTGAAAATGTTCCAAAGAGTAGAATAATTTTATGATAATTTTACTTAAAATCTAAGTCGATTGGAGCTGTTATAACACAATTTTCTGTGAAAATTATATGTAAAGCAATGTATTATAAGTGCGTGAGTCTTTCGGTTGACGTTAGTACGTCACGCGACATCGCATGCAACACTATCGCATTACACACAGTTAAATCTGCCCCAATATTTGTAAAGGTTACCCATTATCGCGCTATTTTGTTTAATTGTTTCGTCTTGTTACGCCGACAAGTTATTGTTCCCGTGTCAGAATTTGTACAGCAAAAATTAATAATACGCTTGTATTACGAGTTAAACTGGGTTACAATGGGGCTAAAGATTTGTTTCATTAAGTAACGTTTAAAAATTATTATGGGCGGCAATGGCCTGGTTGCTCAGATACCTCATATTAAGCCTTGGAATCTAAGACGTTTACTAAAAGTTTATATGTTTTTATGCGTTACTGAGATGCCTTAAGTATGCTATGTATATGACTGTATTTTAAGGGTTCCGTACCTCTAAAAGATAAAAGGAAAACTTAAATCACTTCGTTGTCCTTCTGTCCGTCAAGGTTCTGTTTTTCTTAGGTACCCGTAGAGATAGAAAATTTAAGTTAATACCAAATACGCGGTCCCTGGTAGCTGTGAAAAAACCAACGTTTTAAGTCTAAGTAACTAGTAATCAAAAGATATGGCCGCTTATGTAGTATTTCCCATACATTCGCCAAGAAAATCAAAAACTATTGGGTATTTCCTGTTGACCTAGAATCATGAAATTTAGCGAGAAGCACAAGTATGGAAAAAAATCCGAAAACCGAAAATTTGCAGCTGTGTGTGGTGCGGAACTCTCAGTGTGCGACTTGAACTTGCTGGGTTTTTTAATATGGTGTAAATTTATTAGAATTAAGAAAGTTAAGTTTGCAATAAACTACATAGATAACCGATCCCTTGGGTAGCGTTAAATATATTGTTTCTGTATTCAATCCACAATGCAAGAATATACAATATAAAATTCACAGAATTTATTTGAAACAAATGAAATTTTTTAAAAATTAAATTAAATGAATAGGTGGATATTAAAACATACATGACAAAACGAAGCTTTAAATATATGATCTCTGCATACTTATATATCCAAACGCTTTTAGCGTTACTTGTTAGCCTACTATCGAATTATACGAAGCTGTAGTGCGCCCGAAGTTGAGCTTCTGCCAGGATTGCGAGGCGTCGGTGCGGCGGCAGCGCCGTGAATGGAGCGAAGCAGTGAAAGAAAATCTAATTTGGATTTGAGGGATTACACCGGGACTTGTTTCGGCCTACGGATGGGGAGACAAGTCGGCCCCGCCGTCTTGCCGTGCAAATTGGATCGAGTGGAGGCTTCCCGGCCGCCATTTTATTTCGTCTCACTTACCCTATATGAGTATTGAGTTACGTCGATTGCTAGCTTTATTTGCGTGATCTATTTAAGTACACGGAGGTTTAATTTAAAATAGTCAATTGCACTTACGGTTGTAATTAAATAGTAAGACACGAGTTTTTAATCATAGTCTACAAAATGTAATTTGGACGATCAATTTTTAACTCAAATAATGCTCTAATTTGTGTGTTAAAGCCATAGATAACTTCCAAAGACGTCGCATGTTGCACATTTTGTATTAATTCGCATCGTGACCAAACATAAAATTGTGCAGTATGGCGCCAGTTCAAGGTGTTGTTTTAAGAACATGTCATAGCAATAGGCGCGTCGATTGGTTGAAATGCGTTCGATAAGTGCTCTCGCATAGATGAGCGTGCCACCTTTACTCGTCTTATATGCAGCATCTATTGGGTGTTAATTGAGGTTAAAGCAAATGTAAGTCACATGTTTGTCATCGATTTTAAGATATAGTATGTTAATGTTGTCATTTGTGTAGTAGTGTCAATAGCTGGATTGTTTCCCCTTATATCGAATTTATAACGACTTTATTTACAACTTATATAATAATAAATATGAGTCATGAATTAGCTGAGTTCATTTAAAATCAATATTAACAAAAAAGTCCTCTTGACCGAATTTCGGTCATGGCGCCCAATCTACTGAGAGATCAGCGCAGGATATATTATAGTGCACAAGTGTAGACGCAGATACAGGTCTACTCTTTGTTCCTTTACTCTGATAGCCCGATGGGACAGATACACAACATGATCGGAGAAAGATCAGGCACAGGACTGACTTTTTATATGCCCATCCGATACATGGATCATCTTTATGTACATACTATCGGGTGTTCAGCCCGCATTGTCCTAACTCAACTGAGAAACCACAACATGAAGTTATTGTATCCCTGCGGTATTCGAACTCACATCCTCCGGTTTGTAAAGCATGGCCCTATACCACTAGCCAAAGAGGCAGTTTCGTAGTACTCGTGTACTGTATATATTATTATTATTGATTTAAATTATTTCAATAAAAGAGTATGCCTAATTTAATATACCCGTTCATATAAGAAAGAAGCCACAGAGTACTTTGTTTAAAATATTATCATATGAAGATGCAGATGTTTCTAAAAGTTTTGGCGGTGCTCAAAGACATCTAATCAACTTGTGGAGAGTGTCGCTTCGTTTTTTCGTAAACTGTTATTGCCAGGACCCTTATTCCCAATATATTATCAATTTTACGAGCTATATGATCGGGCTTACGCAATTTTATACCTTTCGAATTTTTGGAAGTCAAATTATTCAAGCATTTTTATTTTCTGCTCAATTGTTACAATTGGGATCTTATGTTTGTTTTTCTGTCCATTTTTTTTACTACAAGTTTTATTATTTTATTAAAAAATGCATTAAATTTACAATTACTGTTGTTAGTTAAACAATAAAGCTACTATCGGACTCAATTGTAACCATGCATATTTTATTTATATTCTCTTGCCAAAATATACATCTAATAATATATTCAATTGACCAGAGAAGCATAGACACAGGTACACACACTATTAATTTATTTTTCAAACATAGAAAGCATATCTGACATTTTGGAAGAAATGAGCACACAGCAAGAAGCAGCATGGAATTATAAGTATTTTATATTTTAGGTAAGTACATGACCGGCGTGTATAGCTATAGATATGAAACGATTGACCCCCGTTTTTAGAACCCACGGTATGTGGTTTAAAAAGCAATGGCTTTCATCAGTAAACAAAGAAAGTACTTTATAAATTCACAATATTTGTACATTACCAATTCACTATAAATATGAATAGCCGGGTTTTGAAATATTGAAACAAAATTTACAATCGTGTTATCTATATTTTCTTGTTACCGAATAATAAAGCTGATGTTAAATGAACCGCTACGATATTGAATAACTAATGTCAGCTAGGGGTTAGGGGTCGAACTTGGAACTCAGTTGGCTGCATATTTCATATCGACCGTTAAGCTCTTTTATTTGTGTCTGACCACCGAGGTGCGGGTTTTATTTTTAAAAATCTAGTTATTTATTGCCAAACCTAGAATGTGTTCTTTGCTTCACGACAGTTTTATCGATAGAATTTTACACTCACAAGTTTAAATATTTGAAGTATAAATATTATTTTATCAACATGTAATAAAATACATGAGACATGAGGCTTATAATATAAAATAAGTTATAAAATTGTTCTCAGCACACTAACCAAGTGGTATGGTGGTGGTGTGGTCCTTTCACAGCACTTGCTGCACTTCTAAGGCAGCGCTCGGCCGGGGAGGTACCACCGCCTTCACAAAGCATCAAATAAAAAAAGCAAAGTTGGCATATAATAAATTATGTATGTCTTTTTTGGATGGCCATTTCTATCCTCTTTCATACTTCTTTTCCCTCCTAATCCTTGATATGTTCTCGAGCCATTCTACCCAATAAGCCTATTGTATTTATTCCATTTCCCACGTTGATAACACACGTGTGACTCTCCGGATGTTGTGTGTCCAGGTCAATAACGCTTAGATTAGGTATTACATCAGGTGAACCGTCTGTTCGTTTGTCATCCTTTTCATAAAAAAATACGTAATTTAAAGCTGGATTTTATAAATCCTTTTTATTATTGTTAATTTGAGCATAATTTAAATATACGCTATAATCCTCAAAATTTGAGCTTTCAATTAAATGGTGAATGAAACCGTTGAGTATTTGAGTATAGTTAGTATTATTTAAATTAAGTATTTTTTTTATCGGAAAGGAAGCGAGCAGGCGGTTTACCTGATGTTAAGTGATCCCGTCGCCCATGGACACTCACAACATCCGAAGAAATGCGTGTGCGTGGTCAGCCAGGGTATGATGGCTTAGGATTATATTAAGGATTGGATGTAGAAGAAGTGGGTAAAGAAGAGGGTAGGAAAGACCATCTGGCAACCCTAAGAGCGGCGGTACCCCGGGCGAGCGCGGCGCGAATAGTATATTTTAATAATATTATATAATTGTTGATGTTTTTTCACAAGTTAATGCACTTTAACCAAGTTATTCACGCAAGGAAAATATAATCGGTAATTTTTATACTTTAATATAACATGAACATTAGCGAGCGGTTCAGTGTCATACGACAAGATAATTAATAGCTTTAGTTCTATTACAAAAAATAAAATTATTTTTGTTATGATAACAACACTGTACCTTACACCCTAATATTTTTCGAAGATGATTTGCACTTATACTCTCGCGTTTCACAATACAGCATATGTTGTAATATATTATGATAATCTGATGCCAAATCGTAATCCTATTTGCCGATACTCAGTAAAAACGAATTCGAGGAAAAGATGTTAAATATGAAAATGTATGAATCATTATTTTCCGATAGCAAGATGCGTTGTGTGAAGGGGAGCTAAGAATTTGATCAAGTTATCGAAGGAAACTGCCTACCCTGATTATTTATGAGAGGAAATGTTACCTCGGGGTTATCAGCTAGCTATTCATTTCGTTATAATTAAACCTGACCAGCCTACTCATTTATGTCTTAATGAATTCGCGATACGATCATATGTTAGACGGGGAGAGAGAAAATATTGCAATTTTCGCGCTTTTCATTTCATATATTTTACCATAGTCAATTAGTGTCAACGCCATTTTGACTTTTTTATATGAGATGAAATTGTGTAGTTACAATTGCCTATATCGAAGAAAAGTTTGCTATTATACAAATTAAATGAGATTGTATATTGTTTCAACACTGCGAGGACCCGTGATTTTATTTGTGTTTGGTTAGGTTTTCCTTTCTAAATCCAGATAAAGTTACACGTTGTTTATGTAGACAGTACTGAAATTAAATAATTTTGAAGTTTATGTGGTAAATAAACATTTATAAAAACAGCGTAGAGCATCGTTGCACCCAATATCTTGTGGTTTCTCAACAGTAACTATACGTCAAAATATTAAAGGTTACTCGAGTCATAGGGAATTAATCATAAGAAATTTGTATTATATTAATTAAATTCCATTTAACGGTTAACCACGAAATTCATCCATCTCACCAGTAATATAAAGAAGAATTCATATATATTTAATTTATAATTATTATATTAT
>DWHK01001028.1:0-11996 GCA_018247855.1 Graphium androcles
TCTAAGCGAGGTAAACACGTGTGATTATGGATTAAGTGAGAAGGACCGGCACCATGTGCTATGGTTATATCCCAGGAAATAAGAAAAACGATGCTGCAAGGTGTGACCCGCACGGAGCCGGGCTCGGTCTATTACTGCGCCAGACTGAGCACACCCTCCCGCGATTCGGCCCATATAACCGAAAGGTTGGTGGGACCATGGGTGGTTGGAGGGATAACCACTTTGTAGGGGCCACGCATTCCTGGATCCAACTTTCCTGTTGACTGAGAAAACTTTATTATATTAATGGTCATCAATCGCAAACTGATGAGGTGCAAGTCTTTGCCGATTCGCATACTCATCTTGTCGTTTCCGGTTGTTTTTAAGAAGTTCTTGATCGTTCCCCCAGTGGAACGAGGATTCCGTCTTAAATAGACGACAAATGTCTAGCTTTTACTGTGTAGTTTTTAATTTATTTACGAAAGTAGCCAGCAGGACATTGTTTTACTTTTGCTTAGAGTTTTTAAGGGAGTGGGTATTTGCGAGTGCTTTTACTTTTCTGGAGCTCGGCCTAACCTGACCTAGACTCACTACTCACCAAGGTATTCTAGTTCAGGAGAGGTAGATCGCCGACAAGTATGGGCAAGTGCTGGGTTCGATCAAGGGGCTAAGAATTAAAGCAATTTTTCTTTAAATTTATTAGTATGGGTCTAAAAATCATCGGGGTAAGAGTTTTCAAAACGACGACAACGAGCTTAATACAAATTGTTGACCTTCATGCAATATAACACTGGGTCATTCTTAAACATTTGTGAGATATCAAATGGAATGAAGTGAGCTTGACATTTCTGAGTCGACGTGCCAGAATACTGGGCCGTATCAACAAGCGAATATACCACTAAAGAGCATCACCAAAAGGCACAGCTTGTGAAGTTGCCCTTAACGAGGTCAGATAAATACAAGTTAAGAATTAATTAGATTCACCTTGCCATGGATGTTTGATTTAATAGGATGTGTATATTGATATTAATAATAGTGATATTAAAAATTGCAAGAATTTTTAATAATAAAGTATTGCGGTTTAATGTGTTTTGTCAAAGTTAGTAGGTTAGATTAAAATGTAATGTAGCATCGAAAAGTGCCCACCGCGTTCAGGGAATCGTATTCATATTAATAAATTTATGTTAATGTATTTATGCATATAGGATTTGTGAATATTTTATACGCCACTACGTATAAGTTGAATTCGATTCAGGCTTAGTGGACCTTGGATTTGATTAACGTTATTTAAATTAATAAAAATGACAACGTTTAATTTCGCCTTATCGCTTACGCTTTAGGTTGATGATATTTATTTAGATTGGTTAGATAATGATAATGAGTTGACAATTATTGCTAGTACTAAAACCAGTAAATGTTAATATGTTTAAAAAATTAATAACTTAGACAAGCACACTGACTTTTTATATTTAGATAGTGATTGTCACCATATAGTGAGTGTAATAAGTACGTTCTTCTAGCCTGATTTTACATTTATATTACTTTAAAAACGAACCGCACACTAAGAACCCATTTGTTCATATATGTTATACATACTCATATGTGGAACAACTTATATACTTGTCTTTCGTCTCTTTTCATGACCACATTTTCTAATAACGAATTAATAAATGAAATTATAAAGATGTCATAACAGGCGTGTTCAGGCCAGATTGATGGGAAACCATTCAAATCCGCCCGGATTAAAAATTATGTCGGATTGAAATTGCCCTAAACAAAATAGTCTCTGTTAAAGCAGATGAACGAAGCAGCGGATCCGCATTAGCCAAACTTTTATATCAATTTTTTAATTAAATTGCAAAACAAATCAGGAATTAAATATCAGATCTTGTATGTACTATGTAATAATAATTGTACCAATTAAGATATATACATAATATTTTGTTAACAGCGTTTTTAATTAATAACACTCGTTAAACTCAGTTATTTGGGAATTTCGTGGAATCGAAAATATAAAGAAAAAATATTTCCACTACTCACGCACAAAGAGTTCCAGCGATATAACACAAAAAATACATAGAAAATTAGAAAAAAAGGCTGTGATTCAAAATTATTATTTGCGATGCACGGACAAAGTACAGATAAAATTCATTAAGCTAATAGCAACGAGCAATAGCAAACACATACCTTACTGTACTGTACATTGTTAAATATTACTGATCGATTGTGAGCATACTTTTTTATATATAGGGAAGAAGGCAAACGAGCAAACGGCTCACTTGATGGTAAGCGATCATCGCCTCCCATGGACTCTCGCAACCCCAGAGAAGTTACAAGACCGTTACCGGCTTTTATGGTAGAAATATGCTCTATTTTTTAAGGCCCTTAAGTAGTATCAGTCCGGAAATATCGTTGACGATAACTGCTTCCACAAAAGCGTCTTGCGTGGCAGAAAATAACGACGAAATCGCATGGTGGTGGACTGATAACCATCAGGATGTACGAACTCTGCAGCTCCCCGTGGTAAATGCGGTAAAGGATGCCGAAAGACGCATCATCTTTTCGCAAGGTCAAGGGATCAAGCCAATTGGAAAGATGTAGATCATCGACGACTCGAGTAGCTCGACGCTGGATGCGGTCAAGCTGAAGAAGCTGGTAAAGGGCTGCCCCAGCCCAGAGATGAGAACTGTATATCATGTGCGGCCGAATATGCGCTTTGTAAAGCTGCATGCGGTCGGACGGTTTGAAATACTACCTTGCTCTGCTGAGGACAGTTTTTTGAAGTTTTTTGAAGGACAACTTACCTTTGAGCTCAAATGACCGTGGAATTGCATGTCACTCGATATGTCAACGCCCTGAATTCCCATCAAGGCTGTGTTTTCGAAGTGAAGAGATACGAAAAAGGGCGGTTTTTAACGGTGAAGGCGCAAACTTTTGTCTTATGTAGGTTAAACTAGACTAGAGTTATTCGACCCCAATCCGAGATTTTACTAAGCAAAGAGTTTGTTCTGATACTCGGCAACGTAGTTCTGAGATGTATTTGTCCGGCTGGTATACAAGGTTTCAATTGTACTTTACTTTATCTTTCTAACAGCAGTGAATATTGCTGTTGCGCAACAGATTATTGACATGTAGAAGGAACAGTGTGGGCATGCAGACCTGTGGGACACCAGCGTTCACAAACTTGGCGTCGGAGCATGTACCGTCAACAACAACTTTGATGCTCCGATCGGTGAGGAAGCTGGTTATCCATTCGCATAATTTCTCAGGTAGCCCGTAAGACATGATCTTGGAAAGAAGCGCTTTGTGCTATACCTGATCGAAAGGAATTCGCCGCGTCCAAGCTAACTGCTAAGGTCTCTGTTCTGCCCTTGTTCTCCATTTCCACCCATCGATGGGTCAGGTACACAAGAAGATCACCAGCTGATCGACTTCGGCGGAAACCGTATTGGCGGTCGTTGATCAGTTGATGATCTTCAAGGTACCTGTGAAGTTGGTTGTTAATAATTGTCTCCATTAATTTGAGAATAAGGATATACTAGCAATCGACCTATAGTATGATGGATCCGAGCGATCACCTTTGTGGCGCCTGAGTGCATTAAAGCCGTTTTCTAAGATTTCGGGACCACGCCTAATGTGTACGAGTGACCAAAAAGACGCGTTAAGACCGGAGCCAACTCTGGGGCTCACGTCCTTTATATATTAATGGGAATTTCATCGGGCCCATTCGGCTTATAGATATCAAGGGTGTAAAGCACTTTACGCGCCGCTTTCAGGTAACAGCGTATTTCTTTTATAGAGTATTTACACTGCGGAATGGTCAGCGGTGTGTATCCCCCATCGTCTAAAGTCGAGTTTGACGCAAAAAGAGCGAACAGGAGATCGGCTTTCTTTTTAGCAGTGTGGCCAACGCGTCATTTCCGCTGTGTAAAGGTGGTAAAGATGGCGCACAGAAGTTACCTTGGACAGATTTAGTGAAAAACCAAAACGCGCGACTGCTCGAAGGTAGGCGAACTAGTCTTTTACCAATTTTGTCAATCTCTTGAGCCCAAAAATGGTTAAAAATGGTAAGTACAGATTATTTTATTTCACCATAAATATTTATTAATTAAATCAATTGTAACCTATTTTGTAATAAGGTTAAAGTATGGATATTATTGGTTAAGTATGGTATTAAAGTACGGATAAAGAAAATTTACGCCATTTTTACAACAAGCAAGAGAATAAATCTAAATGTTAGATACATTTAGATTTATTCTCTTGCTTGTTGTAAAAATGGCGTAAATTTTCTTTAAAACTTTACTTTTCTCCTCAAAAAATAATAAAATATATCCTTTGATGATTGTTTAATTTTTTACACAAACGGATAAATCATCAACAATTTGTATCGATAATCAAAGCCGACGTAAGTAATGCGTGGCGCAACGCATTTTTTCTCTCACACATTAACTACGTTGATGACCGATAGCACAACACGCTGGACATTTAATTGCAGATCTAGCTGTTGATAACTTTATCTGGTTCATTTTTATTAAAATGACTTTTGCATGTAAAATTCGACATTGAAAAATGTATTTTTCTCGAACATTTTGATGTATGCGAAGCTACGTAAGTGTACCTTGACTTGTTATATAAAACTGACTCCTGCATATAAACTTGGGCATTAAAAAAATTGATTGTATTGTAATTACTGTATTTTGAATTATGGGTGTTGTAATGCCTGCAAATACTTTTTATATCTTATATCTATCAAAATACTTCATCTAAGGTTTGAAACTTGTATATATGTATAACATAAACTGTAACCCGTAATGTTAAATTTAAACTGAATCTTTACGTGCACC
Source organism: Graphium androcles (assembly GCA_018247855.1). NCBI lineage: Eukaryota > Metazoa > Arthropoda > Insecta > Lepidoptera > Papilionidae > Graphium > Graphium androcles. The sequence goes on from DWHK01001028.1 coordinate 4,824, forward strand.
TACCTAATCTTTCCTACACCACCCAAAGGTTGCCTGGGAGAAAATGCCTCTGGTATTAAGTCCGCCTATGTACATAATTTGTGCAAGAAGGTTAAATAAATAAATAAATAAATCCCTTATCCCACGAGAATTCAACGAGGATGAAAACATCGAGCGTAGAATAGTTTCTGAATTTTATTCACACATATATCATATTCAAATTAATAATTACTTATTGAATAGCCTATTTCTTATACAGAATTTATTATATCGCTCAAGCTCTAGAATTACTTATTTCACGCGGCATTCGTGTCACGTTTCCAGGTTTTTTTCGCAATCTCCGCCAAAGAATACTCTCAAGAGCCCTTAGTAAGGAAAAGGAAGAATAAGCCGTGCGTATTGATTATGTCTTACAATTTTATTTTTAATATTGTCGGGGTGGTATATGAGACGGGCATCTTTTTCATCGCCAATGATATGTTTCCTACGTTAAAAAAATTTATTCATGCAATATATTAAAAAAAAATAACTGTAAAACCAGTTATTTCTTACAAATATTACTTTTTGCAATAAAACCAATTAAATTTTCACTTAAGAGTAAAATTAAATGTATTCTTATGTAAAATATTATAAGTAATAGATTTTTATTAACATAACTTTTAAGGTAATTATTACAACAAAGCATACAAAAAGCGTGACAGATGGTTTACGTACGTGTAAAGTGTCGAACAAAAAACCTAAGGAAGTCAAAAGAGGTAGGGCGTTTTTTAAGAATTTGATTAACCAATACAAACTTGCAAACAAGTAGAATAAGGGAAAAGAAATTATTACTCGTATTATCATTTCTGAGACTTACGCGAATAATTGACATTTTAAATTAAACAGCTTTACGGATTTTTTTGCTGTTTTTTTTAAATTATATCTCCCGACGTAACACGGGTAGGACTGAGGTGTTTGACGTGCTGACGATATCACTTGTTGATGCGGCCAACCTTCAGCTTTGAAAATTAATTTTAGTCCGATGCACACAGTAACTACCTATTGTAACTTGACGTCTTGCAGTGTTGTGTTTATGTCTTGACTTGATCTTGTTTATAATAGGATCTCAGGCAGGTGGAGGCAACCACCCTAATATCGGCTATGCTCCGGCTCCTTCACCCGGGTTTTGGTAGCTCTCATTGTAGGACCTACATAGGAGAGACCACATTCAAAATCAAGCTTGTACTCCTGGATCCTGTACAGGAATATTGCACTTTACAGGTAATATAAATTTACTTACTGACTTGAAAATACTTACAATATTAAGAGGGCACACAGAGGCACACACGAAGTATTCATACAATTTTGTTAGTAAGATAAAATACCTATGTCTCACTGATAATGATACTGTGGTCACTTTTGATATTCAGTCTTTGTTAACCATTGCCTTACATCGGGCTATTTCTTATGGCATAAAGAATTCTACATACAGACAGATAGTGAAGCAATGGGCCGCCCAGTTTCTCCCATTGTAGCTAACATATTTATGGAAGACTTTGAGGAGAAAGCCCTTAGTACAGCTACCTTATATCCTAGATTTTATAACCGGTACGTATGATACATTTACTATTTTACCATCAAACAAACTAGATACATTTATATATAAATTCAATAAATCCAAAAGTTATGTTTACTATGGAATTAGAGGCATGTAACTCCTAAGCTTTTCTAGATGTTATAGTGAGCCGCAACACCATGAATGCACTGAGCCACACTGGGCATAGGAAACCAACTCATACAAACCGTTATTTAAATGGTGACTCTCACCACCAAAATCTCTCCACCTATATACCGTGGGCAAATCTTTGTATCAGAAAGCACGTGGAATCTGTAACAAGTAACATTTGGCTGCTGGTTAAGGTTAAGAGATAGTAAGAATGCCAAAATGCAGGACTACCTTGTTCGATAAAAATTGTCACATTATGTGTATTAAAATATATAATAAATTGCCGAAAGGATTTTGGGAACCACATTTTAATATTTTTTCAAAAAAATTGCGATTTTGGCTTGTTGACAATTGTTTCTATCTCTTACAACATTTTTTTAATAATAAAAGTAATTAGTCATGGTTTTATTACGAACTATTTTTATGATGTGCTATTGAAAATAAATTTATGTGGAGAATAGATTATTATTTTGTTGACTATAATACATTTCTATTCTTCGTACTTTTGATTTAATTTTAATTGTTATTTTGACTACTCTTATTCTTATTATGTAAGATTTTAAAAATTGCTATTATTTGTTTTATTTCTTTATATCATTTTTAATTATTTGTAATAATTTTGACATTGCAATGTTATATTATCATTATTTTTTTATGGCTTTAGTATTAAAATTGACAATTTTTGTTGTGATGATTGTAATATATCAACAAGTTTTTTTTTTATGTCAGAAATAAATATAACATGATTTTGATCCTACTTCAACTACCGCAATCTGGAACACTGTTCTTCCTTTGTAAATAGAAAATATATAACTTATACGCTACTGATTTGGTATCTTTCCAGTGTTTAAGATAGGGTTGTATAAGATATCAGTAAGCATGGTCACACGAAGAGAGCCCAATGATTTCCACGCTTCGATCGGTATGTCGTCAGGCCCTACCGCTTTCCGGCTCTTCGAGCGGTGGAGACAAACCCATTGTCAGGTGATATTAGAGTAATAAGTCTGAGGTTGTTGGAGTAAATTCTATATATTAATTAATTGCTCCGGATATTACAACTTGTATAAGATTAATTAAAAAAACAATTAAACTTTTCTTCCAAAAGGAGTAGTGGGTGGGACTGGCATGCTATAATATTTTTCATATATAGAATCCCAAAAGAGTACTCGCTGCTGTATTAGAGGCCCACGCAGTTTTATTGATTTATCAAGTGACATATGGGGACCACCGTGAGTATCAGCACTTGGCCATTTGGGAAGGTCGGAATCTTCTGGTACTGGTTTCCTGAAATTGATACTTTGGTTAAATGTCTTGTCATAAATTTTATTAAGTTCATAGATAACTCGTGTCGATGATATTTTTTCTGAGCTTAGTATTTTTTTTTATTTTCACTTCATACATTCAATATATTGTGTAAAGTAGTTAATATACATTTTTTTTAAATTGAATTGATGTCACAGAACCTACCCAGTTATAATAAAATTAATCCACAATTCCCTTATTACATCTTTCATTTTCATTAAATCTTCAGAATCAGGAACTGGACTTGGAAAGCCGTCCGCGACTACATGCGTTTGAGCACAGTGATGTGCACCACGCACTTTTGTATAGGGAACAAATGGTGTGTTTTCATCCACGAAAGAATATTCATATAAATAAATTTCTTTATTCCCCGATTCAATTTGAAGCTTAGCGGATCTTAGTGTACCATATGCAAAAAGCGTGTCCGTAAAGTAATCAATATATCTCAAGACAGTCTTTTCGCTCACTCCTAATTCACCAAAATAAAATTTCTTTACTTTTTTTGCAACTTTTTCTTTTTCTTCAATACTGGAAAATTTAAGATCACCTGGCAAAAAATCAGAGAAATTTTTGTTCATTTGCTCTTTCCAATTTTCAAAATCTGGAATGCGAAACAGACCTTCCATTTCAGTGAAACCGAACAATAGGGGCAGCTTGAGGTTCCTACCACTTTTAATTATGTTTAAGGGTGCATCGTCGAGGAACATTTCTTGCCCAATATCCCTTTCAACGCAAGGTGAAAAGAAAAATGTTGAATCACGATTATCCATAACGTTAATACTGAATAAATCCTCAAATGATACTGATTTGTAAAACCTTTCCAAGGCATATATATCGCCGTTTACATTTGTGAAGTTAAGTAATTTCGCAAAATTCCAAGCAGACTCCGTTGGATTATTCTGTACACTAAATGCAGAAAGGCTCGCACCACTTTCTGGTATTACTTTATTGAAAAGACCTTTTGCCATAGGTGAAAGTAATAAAAGATCAACCGACGAGGACCCAGCACTATATCCGGTTAAAGTTACATCATCGGGATTGCCACCAAAGCTGGCTATATTTTTTTTCACCCAGCGAAGCAATGCAACCTGATCTTTCATACCAGCGTTTCCTGGAGCATCCTTTGTCCCTAAGCATAAAAATCCATGTGCACCTAAGCGGTAATTGAAATTTACTATGATCATGTTTTTCTTCGCAATCAACTCATTGGCAGTCAAAAAATCACTATAACCAATATGATAAGCTCCTCCATGTACGTAAACTACGACTGGCAAGTTCGTTTCATTCGTGTCTGGTACATATACATTGGCAATGAGGCAGTCTTCTTGTTGTATTTTGCCTTCTAGATTCATGTCGAATAACATTTGAGGACAAATTATATTGTTGTTAGTGGCTTCAAAAGGCGTGGTCCATTCGGGAGGAGGGAGGGGCGCCTGAAATTATAAATCAACCGCTTAATATGACTTAACATTGTTATACTGTTTTTTGTATCGGTTAATCGGTTGCATAACATTGTTGTTGGTAACTCAACTCAACTATATTTTATGCTGGCTTTGTATGTAGGGCAGTGGTACTTCCCTGGGTGAGCAGCCTTATAATTGCAGCAAGAGTTATGTTATCAATGTTTTCACTAGGGTACCGATATACCTCTCACATCTACGTAGACCTAAAAGTGTAGGTTAGAAAAGGCTTTAAGCATTTTGTATTCATGCATGTGTAATATTTGAAATTGATAATCTCGGGTAAAGATTAAAAAATAAAAATAAATTGATTGGTGATGATTTTATTATCAGTATCTGTTTGGTCGTATTTAAATTTTAGAGGTGTTATTGATATTCATGTTAATACGATAAGGATAAATATTTCAGCTTATATGTATGTATATAAGTATATGTCAACGTATCATCTCTAACAATCAAATTTGCATTTCCTTAGTTGACTCCTAAGTTTGTTTTCTAACCCTACAACTACGACCAATCAAGAAGGCCATGAATTCAAGAAGGTCATCGGTTCATGATTTGATTGGTAATAGAAGCATACAGATTGTGACTCTCAGATTATGATAGATATATGTAACGATAAAAAATTAATACCTTATTTACAATTTATCTACAGCTTACTATCTCACGAGATAGATTAAGAACTAGCGGTGTTCACAATCACACAGTGACATACATATATGTATGTATATCGATTGCGAAAACTCACATTTTTTTATTTTAAAGTATTTTATTTTATTATTTTACAAATGCAAGACAGCCTGTTTTAATTATAATATATTTAACGTTTCCAATAACTTCATAAAGGACATCATAATATCAGGTAGATATACGGGATTTAATCTGTTATCTGTATGATAAATGCTTCAAGTCGTAACAGCGATACTTTTTCATTAAATTATAAGTATTCATATTTTACTATATATTTATGCATATAAATAACAAAAAAACGTAATGGTACGTATTGTTTAATTTTATATTTGCGCGTGCAATGTGGACTCGCGTCAAATATAGTTAATCCAAACACCACCTTTAAATATGTTAAACAGCCATTTTTTTAAAAACATCAGATGAGAACACACAATAAAAAAGGGAACATTATAGTATGCATTTTTCAGAAACTGCAAATGCGGCCGTAATATCTCATGAGAGCTACTTTAAGGTGGTTTTGATAGTGATTTAGGCTTTTGTAAAATCATAGCCTCATAAGCGTTCTGTTTTATTATACATTGTACGAACCTTATACTTGTGGACGCCTACGGGGGCGGTGGCGTACGGTATTCCATAAAAGGTAAATATATTCCCCTCGAACCCCTTATAGCCGCGTATAGGCCCTTGGGCGATGGTCACAAGGCGGGAAACTTCACTGTTCTCTGCAGTGACCGCTACAATCACAGCTATCAGTATCACACACTTAAACATGACGACGATAGTAGGTCTCTATTGTCTGGGCAATCAAACCAGTTATTTTATAGTTTATCGGGATACTTATCAAGATGAGATTGTAAGATATTTATATATGTATGATTTTTCGGAACGTATTTGATTATGAAAATCAATAAACAAAATCTAAATTAACCTTGCATGACTTTTTTATTGCGAGCATTTATATTTATCGATTTTAGATATTCAGTGTTGTCGTAATAGGATGAGGTTACAATGCGTTCTTGGTTCAATGTTTTAGACCTTAAGGTTTCTTCTATAGGTGTTAGCCTAAATAACTGCTATAAACTGTCGATTTTTATGTTAATTCCGCAACGTTTTAATGTCATCATATTTATTTTTTATATTTTTTTATAAAACTATTTACAAAGCATCGTTTTATGGTCCATTACTAACTATACTAAGTCACCCATAACTTTGTGAATTGTCAATAAATAGTTTTTATTATAAATTTACACCGTCTGACTATTAAATGAACGAGGTTAATTAAATATCCTAATTTCAAGTGTAAATTAGCACGATATTTTTGCTTTTTACCTAGTTTTAAGTTTTAACGGTAGTAATTATAAGTCTGCCCTATATGTATTTTGTAGATCGTGATGATATGCGTTATAATTTAGGTTTACAATGACGTGATAACTTAACGTTGAAATAATTCCAAAGTGTAGTCAGCTTTTTATTAAAGTCTACATCCCTATTATGTGTAAAGGAGATAAACTGAGTATGTATTAGTATAAACACCTAAATTACTTACATTCAAACTCATGTGACTGACGTTTTGTTCATGTAATAGAAACCAACGATAGCCACACCACTTGAAATATCACCTAGAATATATCTAAAGCAGAAAGAACAGTACATATAATTTTGTTGATCTTTCACGTAACAACTTTTATTTTCTTACTTTATTACTTAAAAGGAAAATAAACATTCTTTTTAAATAACATTTCTGAGACTTATGCGAGTATTCGACATTTTAAATTAAACAACTTTACGGATTTAACGCGGTTTATTTTTAAATTTTATCACCCGACTTTTCAGCATTCATGGTCGCGGGTAGGACTGAGATGTTTGACGTCCTGATGTCACTTGTTGATCCGGCCTGCCTTTAGCTTTGAAAATTAATTGTTGGTCCGATCCACGCAGTAACTACTTATAGTGTCTTGAGGTCTTGCAGTGTTGTGCTTATGCCTTGCCTTGGTCCTATTTATACTAGAATCCCAAGCAGGTGGTAGTGCTCAAACA
>DWHK01001029.1:0-11993 GCA_018247855.1 Graphium androcles
CTGTATATACAGCGCACGCCGACGTAGCTACCAGATGCCCGGATTTTTTCTGACCTACTTTACACATATTGTTATATTTTGGGTAATTTACACGACATGTTTATAATTTGTTGCCTAGTTATTCTTAAGCTAAATTACGGTAACGTTTCGTCAAAATTCGTTCAGTTTTATTTGCGTGAAAGAGTTACACATCCATCCATCCTTGCAAAATTGCACATTTATAATAGTAGTAGGATCTCCTATTTGTTATTCTGATGTATGTATGTTTCAGCGATATTACTGTAAAGTTTCATCAAAATCCGTCCACTAATTTTTGCGTGAGACAGGCATAACAGCATAACATTATAACAGCAGTAGGATGTGTTTCCGATAAAAGAGCTCGTTTCCGGTTGTAAACTACAGATAGTATATTTTATTAAAAACTAACCAAGAAACACGGGCTTAAAATATAAATACCTTAAAATATTCGTTGTAAATTTATTTTTGAATGTTATTATTTGATAAAGATCAAAGCACACCACGAAACGTTTCCGTGTTTGTTTATTGCTTTTTTACCGTTTTATTGGCAAGGTGTTGATTATGGTATAATCAAAATTTTACTATCGTATAACATCAGTTATATAATGAAAAGTATTAATTTTTCCAAATGTTATTGGAAATGGACACAAAAAAAATTGCCACGTATATACAATAATATATACGTGGCAATTTTTTTTGTTATTTCCTTATTTGGGCCTGGAAATAACAAGAAAAATGTCTTTTTTTATTTTAAATAAATCAAAACATTTACTTAATTATATAAATTTGTGGTGGATATTGACATAAATTGATATAAATTAGGATTCGTTTAACGTCGCTATGATAATCTGAAACTAAGCGATAATCTTGTGATTGTGGTTTCGTAAGTTAAGGTGAACAACGTGTAATAACTCATTTCTTGTATACCGTTTTTAAATATACGAAACCTTTTCATAGGTAATTTAAGAAGAAACTAGTAATTGAAGAAGAAGAAACTATCAATTAAACCCCTAAAATTTCGGTACAAGCAAGGAAAAACCTAACATTATGTATATGAAGTCTTTACTGCTGATTTATTTTGAGTTGGTGACCTACGTGTCGTTAGTATATTTTAAATGAATGTCGTTCATTCGTATCGGTCTAACAACATTTTTAAAAATCGTTTTAACAATTTGTTTTTAAGGTCAATCTCGCAGAAAAAATATATTATCAAAAGATCGATATGACACCAACCCATATAAACTGTTATAAATATGGTGACTCACCACCAACCTTCACAGTTATAATATATATATATATATTTATTTGTCTCAAATTTATAAGGGTCAACATATTTTTTTAATGTTTGTTTCCTTCTTTTTATTATATTTACAAAGTCCGTAAAAATCAAATACAAACAAACTTAACAATATCTCCAAAACAAAACCTTTAACAAATTTGTTGAAGAATAGAAAGCAACAAGGTACGGTTTTATTGTGTCTTTTCTTTGTCGATTAAATTTTGTTTCCACTTTGAATTTAATATGCAATTTATACCAGTACTTCTAAAGCTTACAACATTCTTGTTTCAATTTGAGAAGCAATTCAGTGTGTTATAAATAAACAAACCAACTCACTTTACACTTAAAATATCAATTAGGATATTTTTGGGAGCGTTGAGAGGAATTGTTCAGTACCTGCTGCTTAGTTAGTTTATTCTTTGAATCTACATTTAATAATGCTATCACCTCGATAGTTCATAGTGTCAGCACAATTTAATACAAGTCAATTATCGCCAGCAATATACCTGACCCGATATGGCTCAAAAACTTTTAAAACAGTAGCCTTTTTCTATATTAAAAGCTAGAAACTCCCTTGTAACTTCTTTGATGAGTAAACAAGGATTATAACCTACGAGTATTCCTCCTAGTCTATATAAAAAGATATCAATGAGAAAATACCTGCCTAACTGAAGTTTCTTCGTCAGTTAGGCAGATATTGTAAGTGGTACATTACTATTGTATAAAAATTAAGCACTTTTGTACATTTTTCAAATATTCATAATTGTTAACGTAAAAAAATCGAAAAATTGTAAAAAAACAATGGTCTGTTAAGGTTAACATCCTCTTCAATTATTTTAACAAATAAAAACTTATGTAATCCGCCATTTTCTGGCGGTGGTCATCTTGGACCGATTTTCATCGAACATAGCTAACACTGCCGACTAATTCACCTTTCAAACAAATAAAAAAACAAAATCAAAATTGGTTCATCCGTTCGGGAGCTACGATACGATACGACACACACAGACACGTCAAACACATAACACCCCGTCGTTTTCGCGTCGGAGGTTAACAATATACCACTGTTGAACGCGGGTACCTACTTAATTTTGTTTTCATGGTAATATTCACGTTACAAATGTGAATTTGGCTAATACGAAAGTTGTAGTCAACTATTATTTTTTTAATATTATAACGATGTACTTATAACATATTTATCTAAACTACGTATTATATTGTTTTTTTTTTAATTATGAAAGAGGTGTTCTAACTACTACATAAATATCTTTATTTTTCAAAAATGTGCGGGAAATGGAAGAGTAGAAGAAGCAAAAACTTCGCCCATTTTCCTTATGCCTCCGCCAACTGTTGTTTTTGCGTAAAAACTATCTAGTCATCACGCATAGATCTTACTTTATCACGCCCTTATGTGGACAACAACGTGGAGTCCAGGCCGTTATCCAACGGAGAAAATTGAAATTTATTCCCTTTCTTCTCGCCAATAACTCTGCTAACTGAATTAAAAATACAGCATTCTGTAACAGTAAATATTAGTTTACATTACAATAACATTATTATACATGTTGCTATGTCCAAGATTCAGTGTTTTACTAGGATTGAATTCATAATTTTTTTATTGTTTAGCAGTTTATTAAGTCAAAATTTTCTCACTGTTTAATTATTAGTTACAATAAAGAGCAATAGTACAATTTCATTTAAACAAAGGTTTGTGATGAATAATGTACTTATGTGACACAATCATGCAGTGACTTCAGGTTTACGAGTAGCACCCAAATCCATTTTCAGTTAATTTAATCTCCGTCTTACATTACTACAGTTAATTGAGTGAGATAAACTATAAAAAGATAATAGGTGAGCTGTAGTTTATTCTGAAGCTTTGTTATCCTAATTATATAGATTCTGTGTTTACAAGCAAGTCTCTAAATTTACATATGAAAATAACTTACTGAGCTGTTATCAGTCTGGGTTTGGTCCTGGACACAGCACCTTTACTGCGGTACTTAAAGTTACTGATGATATTAGACTTGGTATGGATGAGAAGAAAGTAATAGTTATGGTGCTTGTGGATTTCTCTAACGCTTTTAATACAGTTGATCATGATATTCTCCTATCTGTAAAAAAAAATTACTTATGAACGCGGTAATAGGGGGTGACACAGTGAACGTGATAAGATCATTTAGTGCGCGTTCAGCCCTAAAAAATTAAACCAGAACCTACGTAGCTATAGGTAGGCAAGACAGAAAATACCTTTAAATCATATAATTATAAATGATTGCACGTATAAGTTATTGTCACCACCTCAGTACATAACTAAATGCCAAAAGAAGGTACCTACCCACCAACAATAGTTTTGGCTCCTGGCGTGGAAATATGTATGTATGTAGATATTTGTTATTGGTTCTATTTGTTAAATATTCAATTTAATATAAATACATTATACAATAAATTAATACAAATACATTAGGCATTTACTTACGCATGTCGTCCATCTTCTAAATAAAAGGCGTAATATTTTTCTTAAAAACATGTCATTCAACTAAAACACATTGCTTGCACGGAACACAAATTCCGAAGGAACACGAAAAGTCGCGGGCGCATTGTGTATCTCACTTTAACATATACTTAACTTAACATTTGATCGTAGCGTCGTAATGAGAGGATGAGAATACATATATAGCAGAAGAAGCACGATAAACTCAAAAATTCCTAAGTAATAGGCCAGTAAAGGTGGATCAACAATTAATTTCAGCCTGATCAACAATGGCCGAAAGGAGGACAATATATATATATATACGTATTTATGTTTAATAGTATGAGATGTATGTATTTATGCCCATTATTAAATTTTTTTTAAGTTATAATTTTATTCGCATTTTACACCTACCACAAATAATCTTCACACCTAGGGTTGACTAGGAGAGAATGCCTAAAGGCATTAAGTTCGCCCTTTGTTACCCTTTTTTGTAAGGTGGAACAATAAAGATTAAATAAATACATAAATATATAAATAGAGTCTGTTCACACTCTCTGTTCCTTTAATCGCACAGCTTGGTGGGACGGGTATCCGACGCGACCACAGAGAGATTAGTTACAGGACCGACTTTTTACGTGCCCATCTGACGCATTGATCAACTTTATTTTCAGGCAATCGGGTGATCAGCCGACATTACCTTAACCCAACTATGATACAACAACACAAAGTTATTGTCCCTCCACGGAATTCGAACCCATGTTCTGTCGCTTGTAAAGCAAGGCTCTATACCACTAGGCCTCGTAGGCTAGACCTCTATTAATGAGGCATTAACAACACTATCATTTTCCCCCGTGTTTAACTAACTAGTTTGTTGAGGAAAGGCCACCACTACCTAACACTAAGCAATTAAGATATATAACTAAAATAGACTCTATAAATAATATGTTTCAAGTTGCAAGAACAACATGTTACTTAAATTAACGTTTCCATTATAAGTATGTAATAACAATTGTTTTATTCCACTGTTAAGGAACAAAATAAGTATTAAATACATTGTTCACTTGAATGTTGAGTACTTCTATGCGGCTTACGGTCTGGTTCTGCAAAATGTAAAATAAAATTTTAACGACCACTTAAGCTGTATGTATTTCGTTGTATGTAATTTCGGCAAGAACATTGCACAGTACGTGTACGGAATACCGCCTAGAAATAAACTTAATTGCAAGCATATTTTAAAGTTGCAATTCATATTGCTATTACTAATTCACAAAACACAGTTACGAGTGCATAATAATGGAATAGGTATATATTAAAATAATAGTTATTTCCCATATTCCTTGGCGTTTAAAATATTTACACCACTAGAAATTTTATTTTAAGTTAAAGTTATTTTTACAGATTTTCGCTTAGTAGTACCGGCGGTAGTCCACGCCTCTAGGTAATTTAATTAAACAACATGAAATAAAATTACTATTTCTTATCATATTTTATTACATAATTATTTTGCTATATCCCACTTAAGTCTCTCATTATTTATAGGAATTATTTGGACGAATACCTAATTCAGAGTTCCAACATCTCACAACGTGAAAATCTTGCCAAGTACACCTCGAATATTTTGCTAGCGGCTGCTTAGGCGAAAATGCAAGCTTTTGCATTTTCTTAAATATTTTTTTGGAATATCAAATTTGGTTTCGGGATTCTTCACCTTGTACCAGGATGACTTTTTATTTTAAGCATTATTTTGAAATATTGCTAAGTTTGTGACATTGGACGGCAATATACAAGGAATTTTATTCTTTGAAATTCTTACTATTATTAATTCTTGAAAGTATTTTTTTTTCTGGGTGTAAAATTTACGTATGTGTACCTAGGTGGCTCTTTTAATTTTTTTTTCCTTTCTTTTAAATTTCTATTATAAAAAATCTTTAGTAGCCTAATGCGATTGAATGCAATATACAGTTATAATTCGTTTTTGTGACTTGGTGGTCGTTCCAAAAGTCTTGTTACACCTCTAAATTAATTTAACGCGAGAAAACTTTCGGTCCATCATCATAATTAACGACAAAGCTTTGATAGACTACGATTGGCTTCTAGTAATGAAGCCCCATATCAGCCACTGTTTACAGTTGGTTTAATGAGTTTAATCGTGGGCATAGAAATATCAGTGATAATCTGCTAGAGAACCGTCGTTCAACAGCGATATCTTGAGACAACATCAATCTTGTGAGACGTAACCTGCTAACAGATATACCATACTTTGATGAATGATGGATTCCCCATACTTTGAACGAAGACCTGAAACGCCTTCGCGTGGACTACTGTCGCGAAATGTTAGAAAAGTTCAATGGAGGTGACTCGAATGATCTATTCGACATCATCGTAGGTGATGAAAGTTGTGATATCATCGCAGGAGATGAAAGCTGGATAGCTACTCTATATATGCACATACATATATATATAAATGTCGTGTCTTTAAATTATGTATATGTTTTACTTTTCAAGTATCAAAACTTGTATGGAACTAAATGACTAATCTGAAAACTACATATAAAGATACACATAAAAAATTACAAGGTTTTTTGTGACGCATGCGAAATATTGACATTAAACAATTTAGTAACACAGCTATATTTAGTAAACATACGCTGTTATCTATAAGTATAAAAAAAAGTTAAAGTGTCTGTTTCTATTTTCAAAGTAAAGCTTTTAACGCCTACGCATTTAATATGAAAGTTACAATATTCTACCTTGCAAACAAACATTTTTTTTAATTTATTCTTGTATATTTAGTCTTTACGTCAGCCTGATTGAGGCCTTTAAATTTTCTAAATTGCTGGATCGCTTTTGAAGGGCTTTGTACTCTTGTTAAGCTGCAGGAAATATCTAGTTGCAAATAAAAATCGGTCAACATTATACTTACATTAAATAATAAATATCTGGATGACCGAGTTTCGGACATCCTTAACTTTTTTATTGGTTTATTAGATTTTTCTTCTTAAATACACACAAATGTAGATATAGGTTATCTTTAAATTGCGTAAAAATAAATTGCTCTTTCCTAATGAAATAGTAATTTATAGTAATTTCGTTTCATACGAGATTTGATAGTTGAAAAGTAAAAGATATATAATTTAAACACATGATATTCTACCTAATTATAAAATTTGAATTAATTTGCACCGATAAATGATAGAATAAATTTGTAAAGAGACAAAATAAGGACCTTGGAATTAGTTTTAGTAAGATACGTACGTAATATATGCAACTTCAATATCTATGTACAAATCTATATACATTATACCTACATATATTACAATTGTAACTCGTCGTTATCGATACATGGAAGATATTTAAAAAACATCAATAGAGGCCGTCTTTGTTGCAGCAATTGAAAAAGATTTTTTTTTTAGAATTTTTGTCTGTTTCTCTGCATGTGTGTATGTACGCGCATCACACAAAATGACGTCTGCGACCGTGAAATTAGACGCGGTTTTCACAGTGAATGTCTATCTGATATATGTTCAATATGGATTTGGCACTTAGAATATATATGCCGAGAAAACTGGTTTTCAAGTAAAGGTATCGTATGAATATCATTTTTATTTATCGTTTAAACTATAAATCTCTCAAATTGAGAGTAAAATAATAGCTAGTTCTTTAATATAAATATTGCATATATTTTCAAGACCGGCAACATTTTTTGTACAAGTGTTAAGTAGTTTAAAGATACTTTTTATAGGCTTTCAAGTTAAAACTTTACTAAGTGCTCGCCGAAATCACTTAGTGTTCACTTATGATACTACTTTTAAGTGCACTTTGCTTTAAAATTTTACTCTCAACAATTTTGCAACTTTAACTTAAACGGAGCACCTGTTTCCGAACAATATATTATTGTTTGTACGAGTAAGTTATAATGCTGTTTAAAATATCTTGCGAACCAAAATATTTAAATCTTGTAATAGGTAAAATTGAAAATTCATACAGTCGTTAACTAAAGTTAATATATCACGTTAAAATACTATATAAGTGCCAGAATTAAAGTTAAGTTGAAGCTATTATTCGGCTAACAATAGAACTCTTGACTACGACTAAATCTCGGGGGAGTAAATTTTTATTATTTCTTTGTATTTTATATTTATAAATAGCTTGGACTATACGTATATTTATACATATAGCCCACAGCATAACTTAGTCATTTCTCACATTTTAACAACATTATTTTCTTACTTTTCTTAGGTGAAACATTTGCCACAGCCAGATTTACAGAAGTTTAATTTACATTTTTTATTGACACATATTTAGAAAAAAATATAAATACCAAGAACGTGTTGCCAATGACTTAGATATTTACTTATTGCTGAGAACTATTGGATTGATTTACGTAGTCTTCATTACAATTTATTTTCATCGCATTCATATGAAATAATAACGGCAAACAATTAAGCCTACTGTGTACTTTTTGCACATATAAGCTATCTTCGTAAAATTTGGTCGGCAACATTAACCTATTGTACATATTAATGGACTTAATTTTTTTATCGTTAGGTATTTATTGGGGGAACCTATCTAAATGCTTGTTTCTGGAATGAATTTTGTTTCAATTTATAGGTCCTACGGAATCTACGTTTTGCGGTAAGGGCAAAATTACATAGAAAGCAAATCATGTTACAACTATGAATTCGTGACACACGAACGATTAAACTAATAAGTGATGTATTCACATCGTTATAAACACAATTTTTCAGTGACACGATAGCAGATATATGAAATATCAACTATACATCGGTGGTTTTCCATCTGAAATTAAGAAGAAGAACTGATGTGTAGCCGTGATCTTTTTTTTTCAATATTTTACGAATCGGGTGATCACGTAGAATTGCCCTAACCAAACTAAGAAACAATAACACAAATTTGTTATTCCCACGCGGGACTCGAACCCAAGATGGTTATGGAGCCCCACTTGGCAGTGGAGGTAGTTATGTTGTGTAAATTATTTCGTTGTTCATATTTAACATTACAAATTTCAATTTAATACCTTAAGTAATACATTAATTAGTGCGGTAGTGGCGTCTCTTTGAATGCAGTGGAGGCGCTCTTTAATTAATAAATGTGAACATGCACGAAGGTAAATCCACCGTGTCTCGTGTAGTTTATTCGTAACATTCAAGAAAAATTGAAAACCGGTACTTTTATTTACAGTGAATATGTTATTATGTTATTTGATATTGAATTTGATAAATACTGTTGCATTGGCATCTTTATCTACTTCAAAATTTACAGATTAATACTAATTAGTTAACACTGTTTTCTGAAACGTGTTTGAATTTTTAAAATTATTTCATTTTATATTGATTATATCTCTTCCCCGTATTTTTGATTGTTTTTTTGGTAAAACCGTTTTGAAGGTGCATGAGGTGTTCAATTTATCTATAATTTATTTTTATGTCGACATAAGTCGGTATACAATAGTGTGCTAAATCTAGGAACAGAACACTAGGAGGAGAACCATGTACCGTTATGGTACGGTATATTTCGTATACAATTCTGAAAGTCCATTACAAATTCTGAAGATGTAACGAATCTGGAAAAGAGATTAGATACGTCACATCAACCAGATGAAGCACTTGCTCGTATGCAGTGACAATTAAGAAATAGAAATGTTTTTTTACAAACCTAAGGCATTTTCTAAAAGGACTACTAATAATGTCAAAGATACTAATGAAGAAGTAATAAGAAATACTAGCGTTTTTTTTTATTTTCGTATCCGCATCATATTACGACAAATGCTCTTAATGGTAATTTTATGACAATTTTCATATTTTATTTAAAATAATATTTTTAAACAACCCCATATTTTTAAATATAGATCTCTATTTATCTAATTAGATTACTATTGATTACTTTCACTTGAACGATTCCAACGGACCCTTTCTCAATGAGCATTTAACTATGTAAGACGCATAAGAATGAAATTTGATTTGAATTTGCATTAATGTAAATAAATTTGACAGAAGTCAATTTACAATAACAATAATAATATAAAATGTAAAAATGTGTTAATATTGCTTTGTCTGATTAAAAATCCGAAATATAAGCAATTAATATTGTTGGTGTCATGCGATTCAGATGTGTTAGGTGTAACGCATATGTTAAATGGAGTATATGTAATATCTTATATAATATGTATGTGATTTTTGTTTACAGAATACAATTTAAGTATTGAGCTATATTATAAGTACATTTCAAAAATTAAGTACTACTATTTCCCTTTAATTAATTTTAATGCGGTTTGCATTTTAAGTAAAAACCCTCTAAAGTACTAGTTAAAAGTGTTATATTTATAAAAAAATAGGAAACGTTATCAATTCCTATTTCTTTATATTAATAAATAAATATTTGAATGTTTAATTATACGTTACTTTTCTCAATCGACGAGTTATTTTAAAAATTGTTAATTTTTGTATCAAACAAGGCTATCGCTTTAGTTGTACATATAAAAATACTTCGACCTTTATTCCTTAGACTCGTGTTAAGAACGATGAAGAAAGCGATTCATGGATTGGGCTTAGGTAAAATTTGTACCACACTTACCCTTTTGTGTTCATTACTTGTAACGCCGAACGATAATGTTCAACGCTTAGGTTTGTGTGATGCTTGTTTTTCTTGTCCTTCTGACGAATAATTTTACGACAAAGAATGTTTAAATTTTATTTGGTGGTTATCTATAAGCTAGTTTTATAACAGTACCTAAACAAATTTAAATATGCTTAAAATGCGAAAGCACACACTTGTTTATTTTATTTTGATGGCCAAATTTGTTTGACAGCATTGTACATTCAATATGTACGTATCATTTAACTGTGATGGATAATGAAGACTTAATTTTTAAATAATGAGGACATATTCAGAAATCATAAGAATTGTGATTATATAAACCTGATAAACAGATCAAATATATTTGATGTGGGAGATTAATAAAAAATATAAGAAGAAATTTACGTATGAAATTACTTATGTATGTATATCTAGACGTATTTGTGTTAGAGTAAAGGCAATTGAGTGGTTCTTTATGAACGTTTAAGCGAAATCTAAGTTTTTTATTTATCAACTTTTATTAAGCTTTACTGAATTACAGGTGTTGTTGAATGTGGTTCTGTAATAGTATAGAAGAAAATAATTAAAAAAAAAACATTGTAGAAAATGAATACAAAAATGATAAAAAGAACATTCGTATTAATCAAAATCAATACGTCGGTATGTATAAAAATAAGAATTGATTCTCGGCTGTAGAATGGCTATTTATTTAAATCTTATTATTAATATCGAGTTGCAACTCTAGAGTGGATAAGAGAAAAACAAATAACAAATTTCTTTGCACTCTTGCACTGGCATTGGTCACATAGAATCGAATTCGGATATTGTGGTAGCTTGGCGGTAAAAGATATTATTCGTACCGGTTGTGCTCGTAAAATTAATAATGGTGGTTTGTCGTAAGAATGTTTGTAGAATGTGTAATCTCATCGAGGTTTTAAAAAATATTTAATACAATTTATAATATGATTGTGTACTGCCATTCAGATTTTTTTAAGTTTATAGTATGTAGGTTTATAGGTCGTAGAGCATAACATCTTTTCACAGCTCTTGGTGCACTTCTACGGCCGCGCTCGCCCAGGTAAGTACCACAGCCCTACACAATGTTGGTATAAAATAAAATATGCATGACTTTTTGGGTTGCCAGATAGCCATTCCTACCCTCATCATTTCAACATGTACAGGAATGAAGAGATTTTGGACCGCATTGTGATGTATGACAGAATGTTAAAATATTTGATCTTAAGAAAAAACTGATTGAAGTTTTGAATAATAAACTGCAATTTGCTTTAACCGCTGACACAAACAATAAATTTCATTTTAATTGAAATAGCCTGGAGATACTAGTCCATTACCAAGGTGTGTTATCGTTTAGATAATCGTTAATATTGTAATAACCTCTAACACACAAAGTTCCTTAACTTTTTTTTTTTAACGGATCATTGTTGATAGTATGTTTTTAATAGATTTACTTATTCTTCGTAATCTAGATACCTGAATAATTAATTTTTATGTATTCCTAGTTGACTATTCATTATGTATTATTATATGGCAATTCATTTCTAGTATTATGTATTAGTAATAATATATAATAAATAGTCTTCAAACTTACAGATGGACTTATTG
>DWHK01001030.1:0-11991 GCA_018247855.1 Graphium androcles
GATTCGAAACGTCGGGTGATAAAATTTAAAATAAACCGCGATATAATCCGTAAAGTTGTTTAATTTAAAATATATGTATACTTTACCACCTTGTATTATTATAGAGATATACAAACTCATTTGCATCGAAGACCGAATTAAATTTTAAATTTTTATTCTAAATAGACACCAATTACTTTAACAACAAATAAGGTACACTTAACTACAAATATGATGGTTTTTTTAGTCTGTTGGGTGGGCATAACTTGGGTGTCTCAAATGACATGCATTAGTACCAATAATAAAACTATCTCCAAAAATAAAAATTAATCATAATTAACAAATAATAATAACGGTTTTTGATTTTATAATATGCTGATACACAAATATATACAAATAGTAGAAAACTTATGTTATTTTACACTAATTATCTTTAAAGTTAACACGACATATACGATCAAGAACGACTTTTTACATGCCTATCTGTCGCATGACTCATCTTAATTATCAGGCAATCGAGTGATCCGCCCGTATTGCCAAAAGTCAACTAAATAACAATAACACAAAGTTATTTTCAGCACGCGGGTTTCGAACCCACGACCTCTAGGATACGTAAGTGTTGATATCTATACGGCTGTTACATATTATACTAGGTCTCAGTTAAAATGGTAATTGCTAAAGAAGCAAGTTGTTGACTTAAATAGTTTTTCGCTGCAATCAGGATTAGTCAGTAGATATAACCTTCCTGCTGTCAGTCTGCGCTTTAAAACGACGCTAAGTATATACAATGTTTTAGTTTTCAGATTAACATAAGCATAAATGAATGAGCTTCTATATAGAAATTATTTTTAAAACCGAAAGTAAACTTTAAGTAGTAGAGCATAATATATTTAATACAGCTCATACTGTACTTTAAGATCGCTCGCCGGGGGAGGTACCATCGCCCAACAACAAAAGCCACCATAAAATAAAGTAAGCATGGCTTTTGGGGTTACCGGATGTCTATTCCTACCTTCTTTTTTCTCTTTTGAATCCTTGTAATTGAAAAAACTACAACTATTGTTGTCAAAAAGATATTCATATGTGTAACGCAAATATTTTTTCTTTATATACTGTCTGTATACGTAGATATGTTGTTTTATAGCAAAACTGGAATCGTAATTTAACTTATTTTATAAAATTCGCCTGAGATGACGTGTTACATCATGTATCTATTACATGCCACCACGTATAACGATACGTATACGTTAAAGTTTAATACCACATATACGTTAAAGACAGTATCGAGATTTAAGTATCTCGGAAGTGTAATCACAAGTAACGGTTCTACCGATACGGATGTAAGTACGGATGTGAGAGATTTAACTGGATTGCTCTGCAACACAAGAATGCCGATTAAAATCTAAGGCAAAATTTACAAAGCTGCAGTAAGACCTGCCATGACCTATGGAGCGGAATGCTGCTCTCTGAAAAAACAACAGCTTGATAAACTGCAGGTTGCAGAAATGAAAATGCTTAGGTGGTCGGCTGGCATTACTCTTCTAGACAAAGTACCCAACACGCTTATACAAGGCAGCTTCAAAATAAGGCCATTGTCTGAAAAACTGGTAGAAACTATACTTCGCTGGTATGGCCATGTCATGAGAAGACCAGACAAACACATGACAAGGAAAGTCTTAGAGGCTAAAACAGCACCAAGACAACGCGGCAGACCCCGATTAACATGGATGTCGGTCATTAACAAGGACTTTAAAAATAATAATACGGACCCCATGACGACTCAAAAAAGAAAATTTTGGAGAAAAATGATTAGGTGAGCCGACCCCACAGAGAAATGGACATGGCCGGAAGAAGAAGAAGTTTTGAATATACTTTTAGCAGAAATTGTCATTTATCTGTACAAAATTTATAATTGAAAGATTTTTTTAAATACTTTATTGACTCGTTACTAAAAATAACTCAACGTATTCTAATATGGGTTCCAGTTACCTTAGGGTTTAACGTTTAAGCACTCAATTTTAATTTTTTAACAGTACGATTGATATTTTTTTATCTACATTTTATGCACCATACACCATACACCCATTATTGTAACAGTTCCGACAAACAAAGAATAATTTTTAAAAATTATTTAAAATTGGTGACTGAACGGTAAATAACAAAAATAGTATAATAGAAAAAGTGTTAATAGCATCTAATTCACAAACAAAATTCTAACATTTTCATAGATAAGATCTTTTGACATATATTTTTATCCTTAATTGAATAGTACTCTAAAAGATAAATACTGTTGGAACAATATTTATCATTACAGATATTAAAGGAAATAATTGTTAACATAAATGCGTTTGACTGTCATTATATATATTTAAAAGTTCTGAAATTGGTGAAATCTGAAATGAATGTCAAAAATAACATCTGAAAGTGCACATTTGTAGTGCAAGACGTTTTTGAAATTTAGTGTTACGAAAATGTAGAGCGCAGCTATGTGACATAATTATTATGGTACTGTATAACTGTTAAAATTTTACAAATTGTAAGTGCATGTTCAGAACGCAACATTCTTTAAGAATAAGGATTTGAATTTCTGAAAAATTTTTATACTAAAATGATATTTAACATAAAAATAATATACGTAAACGAAAATAAATTTATCTCTTTAATGTGAATTTAAAGGAACTTCAAATTATACAACAACAACAAATAACATTTGGAGAAGTTAACTGTAATAAATTACACGTAGAAACTATTAAAGAGTTATAGACAATTATAAATAAAAACTTTCAAAAAAGTATATATAAAATTCGAGTACCCGTTTGGTTAGATATTCTGTTCGCCCTTTGGTTTTCTTTCGATCTGCTTTTGTTTTATAGATTTACTTTTGTTGCCTTTGCAAAATAAGTCTTTTTATAAAAAAAAAAGTGGCTATTGCCTTTACGATGTTTTTATCGGATTTCGTTAACATATTTATGGGTTTTATTTTTTATACGGAATTCTAATCCATTATTTAAAATAAAATTAGCCAAGTTATACCATCTGCAATCTACCGTTGGAAGTCGCGCTGAAATCGATCCTGATTTTAGAGATTAGCCAACCCAAACAGACAGACAGTCAGACAAGAATTTCAATACTTAGTTCCTTGTCAATTAGTAGTGTATTACTTCCACGTGTATTTAGTAAAAAGCTCTTATTTTGACATTACACACAAACAGTTCAAAAATAAAGTACGCCAGGCCCGATGGGAGTGTCCATCTTCTTTTCTCCTTCCTCTCCTTCCAATTATCTGTTCTATCTAAGGTTGGTAAAGCACATGCAATACTTTGGATGTTGAGGGTGTCTATAAGCTACCGAATCACTTAACATCAGGAGAACTGTCTGCTCACTAGTAAACTTTTGTCTATAAACAAACACATCGCTTTAAAAGATGGTAAAACAAATGCAACTCTTCAGACCTTATAGATTTATATTGGGGACGGTTGTCATCAGGTCGTCGTGAATTTGTCGTTCAACCCCAGAAAAATACCAAAGCAAGTAAGAATTTCATATACAAGCATACACATCAAAGCTGTGGTAGGCAAAAAATTACCTCAGTCTATAGGTGAGAGAATATTTTGTTGACAGTTACCGTCAAAAAACAAAGACTGTAAGTTACCGTTGCTCGGTTTGGTAGTTTAAAATGTAAAAGCTAGTAATGACAGGTTTGTCATATTCGTTTAGTGTAAATATAGCAACGGATATTGCTATCATATTTGAATACAGAATACTGGATTGGGGAAGGTTGCTCGATACTTTTAATTAATTGTTAGAACATAGATGATTTTGATCGAAGCACCCAAGGAATACTTATAGTTATTGAAAATTTTAAAAAGTGTGCCTTGTAAATATTTCGTATATCATATTTTTTAACATAACTGTGTATTTCAAATTTTGTGATTCCATAAAAAAAAAGAACCGATTCAATTTGCGGTAGTCCTCACAGAACGGCCACTCTTTATTTATATAAACTTTAAATTATTTACACATTTTGTTTTTCCTACTTTACATTAATATACTCGTCAACGTTCTTTTAAAAATACAATCAAAACAAAAAAAAAAGTATGTAACATAAATACACGTGACGCAATGTACAAATTACATATATTTAAACAGTGGGAGAGAAGGTCAGACTAGTATACCAATTACAAAAAATAAACCATCCCACGATATCATATTTTTTTTTTATTTTTTCCTCAATAAAGAAAGTATTCCATAAATTTTGGCCATGCTATAACGAAATTACACTTCATATATGTATGTTTTATCATAGAATAATAAATCGGCCAACAATTTATTAAATACTTCAGTCTAATTTATTGCTTAATCGATCCAAAATATACAAGAGAACAAATGCATTAGTTAATATTGTACTTGTATCAATTCTAATAAACAATTCCTTAAATATTTTTTTTTATATCATAAGGTATAAAATTAACAGTTTATTTCATGGCATTAATAAATTAAGTCTACTTTATGTAGAAATAATGTTTTTTATCGTTTTCCTTTTTAATATCGTTTTTAAGTAAAACTTTTTTAAACACTAAGTTTCTAAAAGTACAGGAAAGTGCACAACATCAAGTGGTGTCAGTCTATAATAGGTTGGATGGATTTCTTCAAGACGCTTCCGAGAAACAAAAAAATCACAATAATAAAACGAAAATAGCTGCGAAACAGTCGAAACGACGTTATAGCTGTTAAACTCTAGAAGACGCTATAAATGTCCAAGTTAAGGTACATTTTATGGCAGTGTAGATACAACAGCAATACCAACATAAACTATAGACTAAAAGCATATAAATGAAACATCACAGATCATTAAAAACTACGATAACAGATACAAATGCGTTACAATTGTGGAAAATGCCATGTTATGATTACAAAGAAATGTATCGCCGGTAGAAATAGTTAAGGTCACACTGGAAGTTCACTAGTACTAAACGCCTAAAGTATATACAAAAATTGCTACTTACAACACCCGCCGTAAAATAACGTGGTCGCAACACTGAAAAACTTGAGCCGTTACTTTTAAATAGGATCACAGTGGAAAAAGTGATTTAAATTTAAGACTTTACAATCTAATCCGTCTATAAATATAATATGTTTTTTTAAAGTCCACATATGGCAAGTTTTCTACATAGAATGCTATCACTTAAGTGTCACTAGTCAATCTTCTACGTCCATAGAAAATCGGTATCTGTACAATGTCTTTCAAGGTAAGAAACGTATTCACTGGCTTTTAGAAACTGGGTTGGGAGACAGTCCTAGGGTTGCCACTCTGCGGTTGATAAACATCGTAGGAATTGTGTGGTTCTAGATGACAGACGACATTATTCTCTCCGTTCAAAACAGCTGCTAGAGCCCGCATATTGTTTTCTTGGGGTTGGTGATATACCAGTCTGCCGCTGTCGAACGCGTGTCTATCGTATCCCCGGTCGATGGTATCCCATTTTCCGTATTTAGCGTAATGCTCCTGATCGTGATGGTGCCTGTCTCCCGGACTGTAGGATATTAGAGGTCTATGATCGCCGAAGAATTTGGAGTTAGATGACCCATGGTGTCCTGGGTTCTGTCGACAGTTGTCCGGGCCGGAATTGTCGTCGGACATGTCCGACATTAGCGTCTCATTTCGTTCGATTTCTTCGTATACCGGGTCGTCTTGAACTCTAAATTCTTCTGAACCACGTCGGTACATGCGCCCTTGTTGGGACGCGATCTCCGAGTATGTGTGGTTTATGTTTTGTCCGGGATGATGGTGATGTTTGCGTCTCTCGTCTTTATAATGCTTGCGAAATATCATCTCTTGACTGCCGGGTGAGTGTTGAGACATGTACACATGGGGATTTCGAAAATCTTGATTGTAGCTTCGGGTGGTTTGATAACCCTGCGGATGATGCAGGGGGCTTTCCTCGTCTTTTATGTGTCGCGGTGAGCTCGGAGCTAAAGGAGCGTCGCATTCGTATGGACTGTGGATATGGTTCTGCTGCAGTTGACGGGTTAAAGTGTCGTGGTGGGGTAGCGTTGACGTGTTACCCGCGTGATGCTTAGAAGAAGTGTTCTGTGGAGATAAATAATTTAGTACATTAATTGTTATGTAAAATTAAATTTTTTATCATTTCTGATTTTTTTTCATTAAAATGACGTTTAACATTAAATATCGAATATGTTATTTTGTAAATATTTATGGTAATATTTTTATAAAAATGATTTTTACACGTAATAATGACAGCATTATCTTATTTTGATACACATAGATATGCCTTTAAAAGCATTATACAGCTCTTTTCATTTGTCGAAGGTTTCAGTAAAAGCTTAGCGTTTATCTAGCAAACATTAGAAGTCGATGATTACAGGAAATGAAATTAGATGAATCGGAAAACTACAAAGTTTCGAGAACTAAATTTTTAAATTAATCCTTACTACAAAGAACGTAAACAACAGTATTGTTTGTTTTATAATTTTGTTCAAGTTGTTTTAGTACATCTAATCTAATATCTATCACGCTTTGCTAGACATTTTCTGTTTGATATTAACTAATGCTAAAAAGTGAAAAATTAATGCAAGAATTATAGTGAACACAGATACATAATTCATAGAACTATTAGTGTGTCATATTCTTGTAGAAACTAACATCAATATAAGCGATATTTAAAAACAATGTATGTAAAATAAATTCGATCCATGGAATACTTGAGTTTTAATAGCACATACATATAAAAGGTGAATTTATTAAGTTTTTTTTTATTAATTTATTTACACTTTGGCACAATAACAATGTACATGGTGGACATAAAGCCCAAGGCACGGTCTAAAAAAAAAAGTGTGATATTTAACATGTAAAGCTTCATATTTCTTCTAGCTCTTTTTTTATGGTCGTCATAAGAATAAGTACATTTTTTTATATTACTTTATTTCTTTAATTATTGTTTATATTTACATTTTTTGTGAAAAGTTTGACATATGATTAAGCACAGAAACTACTAAGTAAAATTGGAATCGGTTTTCACAGTTGTATATATGTTATAATATATATGTTTCGTATTGATAATCCGTTGACAAGTCAAGAAAAATTAAAAATATCTATTGTACCATCTAAAAAATCGAGTAAACCCGCAGGCAACGGCTAGTATAACAATAATATGAGTTTCAGGAACGCTTTATGTTTTAATATTTTGTGATATTGTATCTTTTCTTTCGCTGGAAATTATAAGGATGTAGTTAAAAATTCTGCAAAATAAAACCACTAACTTGTGTTGTATCAATGTCATGTTAAAGTTGGATAAATATTTTGAAACCAAAGATGAAAGACCACACACTATTTAAAAAATGATTGGCTGAACCAATTTAAAACTGGTATCTTCTTATCTAGAAATTATTAATTTTTTATCATATTATGCATGCTAGAAACAGAAAGAGTTTAATGAGAAAATGTATGTAAAGAAGGAGGTGGGATGGGCTAATGATGTATGTACAGAGTAATGTGCGATAAAGGATCAAAATCATGCAGTTATGCTATAAGATATCATGCAGTTATGATTTATGCATAAAACTCCGGTAAGATCTCTTGTACCCGATAGCCATAACCATCACCTGTAAGAAAATAAGGTATACAATATTTGGTGAAAAATAAAAATTGTTATCAAGTCGGGATAAAGCATTGTTATTAAATAAAAATAAGTTGGAATCGAGATTATTCTTGATTTAAATATTATTATGGATAAAATATGTATATATGTCACTTTATTTGCTAAAATACTGCTTGATGCTAAATATCAGAAACATAATTATACAATAATGATATATACGAATTATATATTATACCTTATGAGTGTTTGTTCATATTTTAGGACGTAGGCAGGTAGAAAAGTGAAAACTTTAGCGAATAGAGATATATGAAAAATACTATTCTGTCTGTCTACAAATTTAGTTGCAAAGTCCAAATAAAGTAATTATTGATAATGTGTTTTAATCCCTGGACTGATCATCAAAATCGATTCCAATGCGGACGAATCTCAGCGAAATATGGTCTAGAACATAATGTCTAAATCTCCAAATCTACATGAGCGATCGACTTGCAATTTACCATAGTCACTCCTTTCGCGATGGAGACGATGACTAAAAATCGCTGGATCAAAATCTGTTCCAAAGCAAAGCCGCAGGGAACAGCTATTCTATACCGCGCTGGTGACTGGCAATTTAAAACGAGATCTTACCAAAGCTTACGAATCGAAGTGAATTAACGTCACACTAATTGCTCAATAAAGCCCTCCCCTCACCTTCCATACATTTCCACCGATCGTGTTCGCCATTAGCGTCCAGTCGTTCGCGCCAATCGAAGCCGCCATTTTGTTTGAAAAACAAGATGGCGACCGCGACCTCAGATTCTGATATTCGTTCGGCACTTCTATATTGTTCCTGTAGCTATGCATTGACGCTATGCTTTGCGTGTGTGACGAACTATGGGGTATGTTTTGGGGCGTAGGTACCCTATTCGATCTGGTTTCCTCACTCGGAACATATATAGGCGCGGTCGGTCGGATATTCCATCTTGATGATTCCGGTTGGATGTTGTAGCTCTGTTCGTATAGTTAGAAAAGTTATATAAGCGTACATATGAATACATATATAGATATTATACTATAGTATATAACCCAACCATCGACAACCTGAAATGTTTTTTTTTAATTCTGAAGCTGATAGATGACATCGGAGCATTCGTTTGTTTTGAGAATATTTCTACTTTAGATAGTAAATCAAAATACGCATCACATTATATAGAGATAGGATTTCTGTGTTGCCATGTTCAATGCGAGTTAAGATTTTGTTAGAACAGAGACATGGAATAATTTATGGGATGCAACTGCTACGATCTAAAACCACCACACCACTAAATGTGAAGAGAACATTTATTCGTTATGTTAGTAAAAGAGAAAAATAAGCGTTAGTTTTGTTACATCGTGAAAAGAGAGATCATAGTAGAAAAAAATAAAAAAAAAACAATAACCGACTTACCGTAGACAAACATTTGGTAAATACATTTCAAGTCACGTATAAAAAAACATTTATAAACTAATGTTAGTCACACAGTGGACATAGACAAAAAAATTGAGGATGTTAAGAAATAAAATATAGACAAATGAATCGAGCTGTCATAGGCCAATTAGTTGCGAACGGAAAAAGCTTGAGTGGTGGTATATTTTCGGTGGTTTCAATTTCTGTTTTGGATTTTAATATTTTTGCAAAAATCCTATCTCTTTAAATGCGATACGTACCTTGCTGGACGTTTTGACGGTATCCTTGCGGATATCTGCCACTTCCGGGATTCATTGGACTCCGCAAATGTGTCATGGCGGCCGGTGGTTCTCTTTCCGGTATATTGTGCGAGAAATTAGCCCCAGTCGCGTTTAAAGTCGGACCGAAATTCGACGGTGAGGCGAAACTTTGATTTTCTTGGGAATTCCTCCTATTTCTATGCGGATGATAGTTATGTGCGGCTGCGACCGCAGCTAAGGACGCTACAGCTGCGTTGTTTATTACATTGTTGTTGTTATGGTTGTTGTTGTTAACTACAACATTCAGGGTGTTGATGACCAGGTTGTTTGTCGTTGACGCCGCCACCGATGTGTTTGTGGAGCTCTGTTACAATCCAATGTACGTGTCGTATAACCATTGCTATATATTTTTATATATATACTTCACATGATTAACATATAAGCTAATCGTATGCTGAAACGCAGGCATGCAAGATAGAACACACTTTGTAACGCATGAATCATTACGTATATGCATGTAGGGATATGGCTTTAGTTTTACGTTAGCAATAATAAAAAAAATAACTGAACTAATGTCTATTATAAAAAGACTTAAAAATTCGCCGAAATTATCAACCCGACAATTAAATGTATATTCATAATTAAGAGAATTTAGCATAAACTAAGAGGCGAATGCTGGTATTTGTGTCATTAGAGATGTGTTGTATACATTTTTGTTATTGTCTGCGTTATCTACCTGTGAAGCTGAATCTGTACTATACTGCGTCTTAGCATACGTTTAATACTAATATACTCTTAATAGAGTATCATATACTAGTTAATTATCTTATAATCCACATAAAAGTATAAACACGAAACAATTGCAATACAGGGATCAATAAACCCATGAAACAACATTTTGTAACACATGAAATGCCCACCACCATATTAATATCATGCAATATTTATAAACAGGTTGCTTTGTTATTCCAAATAACGAGTACAAATTCAAAATGTTGTAAGATATTGTGAAATGTTTGTATGAATGAATTATACCCCACAACAATACCATTCGGTCTAAGAAACGCCGCATATATTTTTCAGCTGCCTTATGTATATTTAGAACAAAATAATTTTTAATAGTTTTAAATTCCGACTGATGCTAGTCATAGGATTTATAGTCATAGTATATGATTTCTATTCTTGTATTTATTTGTATTTTAATCACTGCTTTTCAATTTTGCATCCTAATATCGTGTCTTTTTGGTCTCAATCGTAATTTCTTTCACCAAACATCCCATCACGACTTGCTCCACTTACCGTGACGTCACGCGGATCGATGACGTCATCGTCCGCCGCCGTGCTCTGGTGGTACCGTCGACTCTTGACCGAGCCCTGGCGAGTGTCGACGTGGTTCGACGACGACGCAGTCGCTGGCATATTGTGAGGTAACGGCTGGGACGACTGAGTGGTGAAATACAGGCAGCAGGACAGCCAAGGGTGGCGACGGCTTAGTCTGGCGCATTCTTTCTGGAACTGAAAAAAAATTATAAAAAAAACAAGTTAGTTATAAAAAATTTACCGTATTTGCGCCGACTTGACGCAAAATGGTAAGGCGACCTGACCCCGAATAAAGGGAAACGGGAAGGAAGAAGAAAACGTACGAGATTTCGTTATAAGTGATATTCGAGTGACGCGAGTTAATATAACGGTATACATGATGTTATTAATTGAATTC
Source organism: Graphium androcles (assembly GCA_018247855.1). NCBI lineage: Eukaryota > Metazoa > Arthropoda > Insecta > Lepidoptera > Papilionidae > Graphium > Graphium androcles. Next base: position 11,002 of record DWHK01001030.1, read on the forward strand.
ATAGATAATATTTACTGTGATGAAAAAAATACCTCGAAGAAACTTAAGTATCGAAGAAATAACAATTTTTTTTTTCAAGATGTGTGAAGTGATTTAATTCACTTTAGGATATATACATAGTGTATGAAAATCTTATGAACGACAGTCGAAAACTTTTATAATTTTAAACCATTACATTATTTAACTAGTACTTAGAATTATATAGAGGCAATATATGTTACACATAATAAATTATAAGCTGCAAATACAAGCGACCAAAATTATACGTGACGAATATTCAATTACTGTAGTAAGTAGACTTTATAATAATTAATGGTACTCACGATGTCATTTAACAAGCAGTGGAACACGAAGATAAAGAGACCTTGGAACGAGTTCAATATAGTGAAAGCGTACGCCATTCCCACTGTCTGTTCGTTCAGATATAACACACCAAAAGTCCACGTTAGTCCAAGAAGTACTGCTAGAACTATCGAAGTGTTCAGCCAAACCCTGAAATAGAATATTATAGCTTTTAAGAACATGTCTATTTTGATGACCACTATATAAGTAAAGAAAAAGTTATTTATGCAGCTTAATCTTTTTTCTAAGCAAAGTTCAAATATAAACATAAAGAATAAAATTATCCAATGAAACAAAATCTTTTCAACTGTTTACACTATGGGCTATATCTATGGAAATGAAAACGAAAATTATCTTTGTTTAAATAATGATACTTACTTTATTTTATAAAGCTTCGAGTTCTCTTTCGCTTTGATGGAGACGCTAGTGTGATGGCACATCATATAAATCACCAATCCTAAGCAAATCCAGTTTGCCTGAAATATGTAAAACACAATATTTAATTATTTGTGTTACAAAATGTCACAGATAATATAACTATTGATACAGTTTACTTGTTACAAAATAGATATCGGATAAAATTTTTTGATGAAATAATAAATATCTTGGCTATCTATCTAATAAAATTAAAGAACGGAATTTAGAAAA
>DWHK01001031.1:0-11991 GCA_018247855.1 Graphium androcles
GTGTATACGTTTATGTAATATTTGGCACGCCACAATTTTGGCGAAGGTAAAATGATGTCGAAAGAGTTCATTACTTAATGTATTCGCTATAATAGCAGATGGTATTCAAGCTTTTTCTTTTTAAATTTTAATTTACTTTTGATATATTTAAAACATTACTAAAGGAAAGTCAGCGAAAAAAAATATTTCGTCAGAAATATTACGCTGTGTCATTAACTTCAAAAATATTTCAGTAAATACTAGTAATTAAGTGTGCAAGGGTAATTATGGCTTTCAAATTTTTATTCCTCTAGATATTTATACGTTATTAATTACGCTGCAATCAAGAATCATTAATCGGTATGCTTATTTATTCCATATATTTATATAATTATATTTACGGAAGATTATAAGTGTAATATCTAATTAAGTTAAAAAAATTATGGGGTGATCTTACTTATTTAGACTTAAACTAACTCATCGCCAGATCTCCGAAGTGACACGCTCCATTGACTTGTATTATGATATATAGTTATTCCTTTCGTGATTCTGACCTTCACTTAGAATGGATTTTGTGCAAATCAAAATAAGGCAAGCAGCTAGTCTTTCAATTTAAATATTAAGTACTAGATGCAAGAAAATATCATGAGAAATCTCAACTGCTTGTCCGTTTGTTCGAACAACCCTACTTTGAAAGTGCTTAAAGGTGAGTAATAAGGGTCATTGTCGAGTTCGGACACGATTCCCTTAAAATTGCGCGTACATTTTGCCGTGGATCGTGGTGATTTTTAATTCCACATGGTCACGGCGGCAATTGAAAATGCGTTTTTAGCATTTGAATCCATTTCCTCTGCCTGACTTAAAAAAGCTTCTTATATCGGCGTAATAATGTATAATATAATTGACTCTAGGCTGTGTAATTCAAGTATTTTTTTCTATTAAACCATAGAAATTTTTTTGTTTGCAACATACATTTTATGTACAAAAAATAGACGTTTGATTTTCACAGTATTAAAGTATTTTTCCCTTAATAATTGCTATTTAAATCCCTTGGCGATATGAAACCTAATAAATGTATTAAAGCATAATTTCATATTACTTATATCGATCCGTTGCTTATTGATTATGAAGTTAAAGATTCAAGAAGATCGGTACCACGATGGGTTAATTAAATTAGTCCAGGGGCTATCGTAGTACCGTTATTAGAATAAACGTCCAATAGATTAGTGACGCTTATCAAATATTCATAGAATTGGCAGTTTAAAATCATTTTCGTGTCACGCAGTTAATTTTGCTCATATTTAATAATGCCAGCTTAATTTGTGACGCCGAGCGTCTGCAGTACGGCCAGACGGAAATAGAGCCTGTCTGTTGTTTCCCTTGATTAATTTTGAAACAGGCAGATACAGTTTCTGCTAAGACATATCATCTCCGACGATGGCTGCAAATGGCATTCTAATTACAGTAGTAATGCAATCGTTCTGCACGTACTGAAGTTTTGGAGTATAAGGTTTTGGAGATGTTTGTAAGTTGACACGTAAAGGATAAGTTTAATATGCTAAATAGCCTCCTTTTTTTGAAGTCGGTTAAAAATACATTCTGAAAGGGATTATATTTGTCTAGGCAAGTTATTAACCGTACATTCTGGCATTAGTTGATATCTGTCCAGTCATGTGTGTGTACATGTGTGTTATGAGATAAATTAGAGTTTTAAAAAAGGCCCATGTAGTATTGTTGAAATTGTTATTTTATCACCGCTAAATTATAAATACTGCAAGATATTAAATAATTTTGTATTATCATGCATTTAACGACATAGTAGTGTTTTAACAGTATTTCTTTAGTTAATTATACATGCATATAAATAATGAAGTAGATTTATAAAGACTTTGCATTTTTTTCTCACATACAGAGGTTTTTCCAAGTTATTTCGATTCACTGTAAAGTAGGTGGTCAATGAGCACTTAATTCAAATTATAACTTCGTTGGTGCCCGTAATAGGGCTCGATTATACGAAATTAAATTCAAGCGCCCGACACTCGAGCTATCAAGGCAATTATTACTCTTGAAAAGTATACTGCAATTTTTATAAAACTTTACTTCTATTATTGGATTTATTTTTCCTAGACATTTGTTTTTATAATTTTGAACTGCATTAGCGTGCACCGCTGTTCTTATCGGATATCGCGGTTATTTATACGAGTAGAGACAACATGCTTATTACTTTTTAAAGGAATTTGAATGGTGCTCTTTACACAAGAAAATTGGCGCAATTGTGAATTGAGTCATATTTATGGTTTAATTCTTTTTTGTGGCTCGACAGTGACAGAAGTAGTACACTACCGACCATACTGCAGTGTAATGACATTTCTAACAATATTCTTGCGATGCTTAAAGCATTTTTCTTTTTTGACACTTAAAACTACCCAAATAAATTCCATCCAATGTCCTGAGGGCATATGCTTTGTAATTGGCGGTACTTTCACCAGGTGGTTACCGGGATTCTTACTCCTTAGGAATTAAATCGATCCCTAGCCATTGGATTACACCACTACATTATTTAAATTGACTAGATCCACTGTTGAGATTGGAGATTATTTCATTTAAATACATCCAACCTTTGAGCTGGTAGAGTCGGTGACCAATATTTTCTGGTGATTCCTTATCCTTTTATTCTGCGAAGATATGTGACATACCTTAACGTTTTCTATTGCTTATATCACGTGCAGTGTTCAGAGGAATTGGTCGTATCGGGACTTGGTACCATGTACTAACTTCCATCATCGTTCAATGCGTCAAAACTTGAATGATATCATCATCACCGTGATGGTTGTCAGTCCATTTTCTTGAGATTTTTTTCGCAAATTTCTGCGACACACGACTGCATTTTGGACTCTGTTGTTATCAGCAGTGACCGGACCTATACAATTAAAGGGTTTTTAAGTAGACGCATATAGATTTTGTGAGGGACGGCAAAGCTTTTGCAACTTTGCTAATCGTTTCCCATCAGCCAATCCGATTCCACGTTGGTAATCGTTTTCAAAAAAAATATCCAGATTTTTTAAAATCTTAGAATGAATTGAGCACTGTTTGTCTAAGAAAGTTAAAGAATACTTTTTATTTTTTTGGTAATATTTTTAGTTTAGTTTTCAATATATCGTTACTTAAAAATTTATTCAATTATTTTATATCTTAATCTTATCTATCCGATGGTATATAAAACAGCTGATACTTATTTTTACGTCGAATTTGATTCCCGGGTAAAGGTGAATTTTTGATAAAATACTAACAAACAAAGGTCTGCGGAACCTTTGAACACTTTAATCAATCTCTTTATAGTATTTATTCTCGAATTTGGCAATCTATGTCCATTTGAAAAATTTATTGAAAAATTTACGTTGTGTACTGTATTCCATGTACTTTTAATAAGGTTTATCATCAAACTACGAAAATTTCTGATAAATCAACGCACAAAATTAATCATATGCGGTGATATTACACAATTTCTTGACAACTATCAGAATTACTATCTCAAAAAAATTTTTGGCTTAATACGACCTAACGCACAGTAATCTTTTTTAATTAATAATTTATATCATATTTAACATCAGGTAATTTAAAGTTATATATGGTACATAAAACAGTCGATGCAGCTACATCTACAATCGATACCTTTATAATAACAGTACTTTAATTTCTTTTTCGCCAACAGTGGGTATAGTGGCGTACAACATACCCAAAGGGGATAAGCGGTCAAACGGTATAGAGCTGACGGATATGACATACGACGGGCAGTGGGGTGAAGAGCTGAGAGGAGGTCTGGGTCAGTTGGTGGATGGTCAGTACGGCGGCGACGAGATACGCGAGGCCGCCCGCAACTCCGCCTGGGTGGGGTGGCGCAAGGAGTCCAGGCCCAACCCACCCGTGCTCACCTTCGAGTTCGACAAAGTGCGCGAGTTCAGCACTGTCCACCTGTACTGCAACAACCGCTTCATGCGCGACGTTCAGGTCAGTATTGTGGCATGAATCGACATAGACCGCGCTGAACTTTAATTCGGAGAACATCATCAATGTCTCTGCGTTATAGGTTTCACATTGTACCTCCAGAGCTAACAAATGCAACGGCAATAACTTAAGTTCATAAACATTAAGTCCAGCGTGGTTCGACACCTAGTCGATATCTTCATTTAAAAATGATCGCTTAGTCGTTAAAAACGTGTCTGCTTAAGTAGCTTTTTAATATAACTTGTAACGGTCGCAGCCATGAGCGTCGATTTGCACTTAACTTTAATTAATCTCATACACGAAGCGAAATCATCGAGAAGAGCGAATCTCATGCGAAGTCCTGTATTAAAACTTTATAAATAAGAATTTAAACAAGTAAATTAGTAAATAATATTTAGACGTATTATATGCGATAGTTAGCCTTTCATTTCAATGTACACTAAAGTATCTCATTCTTTCTATTATTTTTTTTGCTTTGTATAATAATTCTAACTTAGTACCAATCGCCCTGCGATAAAAGATTGGGAAAAGTTATCAAGTATCAGATAACTTACAATATTTACAAGTGCCGATCCGTTGGCCCCTCCAGGTGTTCTCCGAGGCGATAATATCGTTCTCAATCGGCGGCCGGCACTTCCAAGACGAGCCGATACACTATTCCTACATCGAGGACAGCATATTCGAGAGTTCGCGCAACGTCAGCATAAAGCTGCACCACCGCATCGGCAAGTGGGTCCGCATCGAGCTGCGATTCGCTGCCAGCTGGATTCTGATCAGTGAAGTCGTCTTTGACTCGGGTGAATTTGCCATCCTGTTTTGTTTAAACCATGAACAAATGATTATGCCTTCACACAGTTCCACAGTTTCCGTCTATGTTGTTAGGGTGAAATATAAACATGATTTTATTGTATTAAACGGATTACCTCTCACCCGATGGTACCAAAGCAAAGTAAACGGTGTATTTACCCGTTACAGTTGTTTGTTGTGTTTATTAGTTGTTGTTTTGTATGGAAACAATGGATCGCGACTTTGTCGGCGGACAGTGCGGTTTACTCTTTGAATGTAGGTCAATTGTTTTTCCTGCAGTTTAAATGACATAACTAATCTGTTTCGAACCACTCACTTTATACCCGTAAAATTTTGCATTAAAATCAATGGAAATCGATCACATGTTCTTACTGTATTTGTATTATTTTGTACACAATCGGTGAAAACGTTTTTTATTTAAGGGAAATACAGACAAACAAACTAATATTAGAAAACTATAAAAATACAATTTGAGTAAAAAAATTGATATTTATCATAAAATTTTGTGTGAAAAATATTACACACCACAGCCTAATATTTCAATAAATATAAATATGGTTCTATTTTAAATAATCCAGAAGACGAAATAACAATTGTGGTGACTTTGCGTGATTATGTTATTCCATATTTTTTTTTAATATTGTAACTGTTCAAATAAACCTTATTGGTGTGTTTTATCCCTACAAGTCCGATACTCAATTACGAGCTTTAATTCAGATTTACGTATTGTATAATAGTATACACACGCAAATAAAACAAAATCAATAATGTAATTTGATTTTTTTAATAAACAATTAATTAGCTTATTCAATTTTAAGTGTACTTAATTTTGCTGGCCAACAATTTTGAAAATAACTTCGTTCATTACCTCATGTAGACTGGTCTGATAGATTTTTGTTGTCATCTGCTTATAAATGCCAAATGTTCGTCTGAATTGCATGATGTAAAATCATCACAGTTCCTTATGCAATAACAATAGAAAAAAAACCGATCATGATTGTAGATAATATTTCCGCAGACGTGGCGCAGGGCAACTACACGCCCGAGAGTTTGAAACCATCAAGTGCAAAAGATAAAACGAAGGCCACCACCACAAAAGATCCATTACCGACAGGTCACCAAGACGATCCTCTGTACATGGCGATTGTCATTGGCGTGCTAACCGCTCTAGTAATACTATTAGGCGTGGCGATTTTCCTCATAGTGCACAGACATAGGCACAGAAAGTGCTTTGCGTCGCCAATGTCTAAGTCGAATTTATCGCAGAAGAGGACTGTTGCCGATGCCTACAGCGCATGCGGTACTTCAATGTTGCCAGAGAATAAGATCATGATGGACTGCGGCCTAGACGTCAAATCCGATGAGTACCAAGAGCCGTATCAAGCCCTGAGGTGTGGCCCATATTTCAATTATAGCACCGTGCTCCTCGAGATGAAAGACTTCGCCAAGGATTCGAATACGGGGTTGTCGGGTAAGTTGCACACTTTTGTAATCGTTTGACTATGAAGAACGAAGAATTTGGTTCAAATATGACTTTGCTCTCTTTCTCTCTTTTGCATTATGAAAGATAAAAAAATTGCAACAAGCCAAATTTTACTCGCGGCATCCAATTTCCCTAAGATCAATAATTTGCGTGGAAGATATTCTATAGGACAATTGCATGCGTAGAGACGGATAAACTGTCACGAGAGAAACCGAATTTCACATGCACTTGAGTCGCATTGATCATAACACTTCTCTTGCAATTCTTTTCCAATACTAATAGTATCCCATTCTTCCAAAGAAAGTGGTCAAGTAAAAAAAATGTTTTGTTTTACAGACAGCTCGAATTACGACTACGCGGTGCCGGAGCTGAGCTCCGCGCCGCTGCTGACGAAGCGACGGCTGGCGGAGAGCCTCTCGGGGCGCGCCACCGAGCTGCTGGACGAGGTGGACCTGGAGCTTCGGCGCTCGGCCCCGCCCTCTATGCGCTCGAAGAGCAGCGCACGGGTCAGTGCCATTCGCTCGAATCGTTGAACGTCTTTTATCATCTCATCTTCAAAGCAATATCCACACCATTACTAGCGACCTTGGCACACGTTGTCCTGCCCAATCTTAAGCAAAGGACAACAGCGCTATATATGGACTCAATTCGTAACTCAAAACCAACCGGGGCCCCGAAGGAGGACTATTAAGAATTATATATATAAAGATTAAAAGTTTTCATTATTTTTTTTATTATTTTATATATTTTTTGTTTCGAAAAATGTTCTTGCATATGATAAACAAATTCACATATAATAGTTTAGGCTATCTAGCACTTCGGAGCCGAGCCGATAATAAGGCGAGTGAAATCACGGACAATGATTATACTGAATCACATATTACCCTTTCCGCAGTCGGCGAGCCAGCAGGAGATGCTGATAAAACTGAAGCGGCGCGTGGACACGACTAACGTGATTGAGTTCCCGCGTCACCGCCTCCGAATGATCTCGAAGCTCTCCGAGGGCGCCTTTGGCACGGTAAATGCACACAAACAACAATAAGGGCCACACGATTGATTATGTCATATATGTTAGCATAAATTGTATAGTCTATGCCAATTAAAGATATGTTAAAAGCTGAAAAAGACGCTCGGCAATTGGAAAATATCAGCGAAAACGTAATTATTCCCCCAATACCTTATGCCTTTTCGTTTTAAACGTTTTTACTCTATTTTATGGCCGGTTTTTTGAGTTATGTTATACCTATGTTTGTTTGACTTTTTATCAGTTTGGATAAGAACAGATTGTAGTTTCCATGGTTGATCTTTTTTTTCGAACTGCACGAAATCTCTTGCCATCTTGGTGAATGTCAATATATGTATATGTAGGTTTAGAGTTATTATGATTTACCCTAAGCCGTGCTACCACGCGCGTTGTTCCTTCTCTAATGTCATTCCATAACTAAGTCGTTCAGTCCATACAGCGGCTTTTATAGTTTCAAGTGAGATCAAGTGGTTGAAGTATAAAATGCTGTACATAATAATGTCCCATTTTGTAGATTAATTACTGTTATATTTGACAATTGACTTAGAGGGTATTAGCACGTGACAACATGAAGCCTTGAAACATTGAAAAAAATAATCATCAATTATAAATTTTGCCTATTTAAAGTTTCATTTTCCATTATGATAACCACTTTATCATATAGATATGATTGCAAATTTTAAAGAAAATTGTGCATAGTGTGCCATTTATTGTTGAAATAAATTAAAAACAACCCCCCACAAGTAAGCATACGTCGCATTAAAATCAATTTGACGTCAGCATATCAGCTGACTGGCTTAAAGCAATGTCTCATTAGTAAAAGCAGGCGAAATATTCAAAGCGAAGGATAATTTTAATTTCTATTTTTTTTTTCGTTTTTGTTAATTCAATTTTTTAATGATCTATTGTCATTATAAATTTATATATCATAATTATGTATCTTTTTTTTTTTCGTTTTTTTGTTAATTCAATTTTTAATGATCTATTGTCATTATAAATTTATATATCATATTTATATATCTATTCGAGTCCAAAATAATAAATGACTCAATAAATTATAATTTATCTAGTCAGTATTTTAACGTTAGTCTATAGAAGAAGCACAATATATGCAAATCATCATATAGTTCGTAATAAATGTATCTTTACGTTTATTTGTTCCAGGGCACTATTCTGATAAATGTGTGAATTATTTTAAAATAACATATTGCATATCACTAGTATTTATTTAACCTAGTTCACAAATGTAGTCTTTATGTACTAGGTATAATGCTTATATTCTGATGTCCAGTATATAAAATTACATTGTACCCTGATGAAGTCTTTTAAAATTTATTATATTGTTATAAGTATGTCTATCATTATTTATTAAATAAATATGAAATATATAAGTATATGTATATAAAATGTATACAATAAGGTTAAAATAAAGAGCATGATAGCGATTTTGTAGTTTCATTAGATACATAACTTTTAAATCCATCAATGAGTATCAATATTGGATAAAACAAAATAAAAATTTATATCCACTTATATCGGATTAAATACGAATGCAGTATACCCAATGCTATATTTTCAATATTATTATGAGTGATATAAATTATTAAAATTTGCTGAACATTTCAGCGGCAACAAAAACGACAAATTGTGATGAAGATATCTATGTCAATTCGTTTTCAGAATAAATATAAAAAATTAAATGACATCTGTTATTTATACAATGGCTTTTTCTAAATACCCGGCCTGCCTAAAAATTATGATCACTTTTCTGCTTGATTTCAAAATAGAGCATAGGTAGCTGATCAGATTTCACTAAAATTTATTTGCTGGAACGTTCGTATTTATTGCGAAATAATGTCATTAATGGTTCAAAAATATGAGTGTATTATACGATTCGTGTTGATGGAGTCACATTTCATAACTAGCCAACAAAGAAATCTTGTCACTTAAAAATAGATGTTTTTTTTTTTCGAATTTAATTCATTTACAAATGCTTGTATGGGACAAACCAAATATTTCGTAGCGGTTGAAACCTATATGTATTATTTTGTTCTTTTTATAGGTTTATGTGGCGGAAGCTGACGGCGTGCCCGAGTACAACGGAACGATTAGTTCTGAGAAACGTTTGGTCGCCGTCAAATTCCTCTGCAACGGAGCAACGCCCAAGCACAGGTACTTTATGTGTGAAGTGGTTTTTAGTAGTTATTTAGAACAGACCACTTTTCTTCCCTTAATTTTTTTCACTCAACCTTTCTTTTATGCCTGTCTCTCTAGAATTAAGTCCATCATTGAATTATCGTCTCAGCGAATTGGATTACCACATCAACTCTTTTTGCAAGCCATGTTGTGTATTTAGCTAAGAAATGGTTAGAAATTTTTTCGATTAACAAATAGTTTTTCTATTTCAAATGTGTTGTGTATGATTCTCAAACTCCCTGCGAAACAGATTATACTTTAGTGCGGGAGTTTATTTTTACGGAATCTTTTAATTTTACGAACTAATTAAGACAATTTGTTCCCATTTGCCATTGATATGTATAAACCCTTGATACACAATCCGCAACAACAAACGGAAAGTTAAATAAAAATGTATCCCGTGTTGGATATTGCTTTGTAAAAACAACTTTATTTTCTGCAAGTAAGATTGAATTTGCAAAACAAAAAATTAATGCACGCATGCTTTACTTTATGTTAAGTAATAGTAGCCACGACATCTGAGGTTTGCACTTCGGCACCCTCATTTCAGTCACTATATAAAATGTCAAAGAGTAGAACACTCTGTGATATATAAAAGCATATCAATTTCTTACAATTCTATATTGTATAAAGCTAAAGTTAATATTTTTTGTATTTTTGAGTGGAGTATAAAGTTAAGTTTGAAAAGTTAGAATCCTCTCTATCATTTCTCCTTTTTTCCTTATTCGTTCCTGTTTAATTCGCTTATATTTCACAGGGAGGACTTCGAGAGGGACGTGCATTACTTGGCCGGTCTTTCGTCGCCTTACTTGTCCAGGGTTCTGGGGGCCTGTCGCACCCCACCTATGGCGATGGTACTGGAGTACATGGATTTGGGGGATTTGTGCGCATTCCTGAGGAACGCACCGCCACCATCGATGCAGATTCTGTTGCACATGTCCACGCAAATAGCGGCCGGCATGGAGTATTTGGAATCGGTCGGCTTCGTGCACAGAGACCTGGCGGCCAGGTGAGTCGGGACCAACGTTTACGACCGACATCAGAAAAGAGGAGGTTCTCAATTCGGTTGATTTTTTTTATTTGGTTTTGTTTAATATTGTCATTTATGAAATTGTTACTCGGAATGGCGGTAGCAATGACAACCATACTAATGCTAATAATTTAAATTAAATAAACGTTTTTATTTTTGATACTAAAATTAATTTAAAAAAGTGTTTTTATTAAATAGTTTGAAGTTAACTTTTAATTTCATCAAACTCAGTTACGTTTACCATATCTCTTTACTTAATTATTACAATAGATTTATTTAGATTTTAACATTGATGTATGAGGACTCTCAGGTCAGCGACTATTTCTCTCACTCCTTTTGTGCGCTGTGAGTTTTGGGTAACGTTGTTTCATAAAACTTGAGTAACAGCTTAATATGGATACCGTCGTAAACTCTTGGCCTATTATCGCTTTAATATTTTGATATTTGATTTATAATAAAAAAAATAAAAGTGCTCCTGACTGAATTTCGGCCACGGCGGCCAATCTATTAAGAGATTAACCAACTGCGCAGGAGATATTATAGTGCACAAGTGTTCGCGCAGACACAGGTGCACTCTCTTTTGCTTTACTCTCATAGCCCGATGGGACGGATATCCGACACGACCGGAGAGAGAGATTGATCTATAATATGTCATAGCTAATTAATACATTGACTATATAATAGCAAAATTACAAGGAGCTAGTACGTTAAAATTAGGTTTCATGTTAATTTAAGTACATAACAATGTGTATTAATACTTTGTACGCTAAATATTTCGTCTGAATATGGTCCACAGGAACTGCCTGATAGGCAAGGGTTTCCAGATCAAGATCAGCAACTTTGCCGCAGATAACGAGATGTACGCGTGCGATTACCGTAAGGTGAGTTTCTTTTATGATGAAGATGACGTCTGAAAGTTTCTGACTTCCACAGTTATGGTACACATTTTTCAGTCAAGTCAAAAAAAAAAGTCAAGGATTGTTTAACAGACCCCGGGAGGCATCTGTAAGGCAACCATTTCCCACATTCACGGGCGAACTTTGGAAAGATCGCGTCTCATTAGGCCGCGCGACGTCGTCCAAACGTCTCTGGAATTGAAATCTTTAAAATTTAACATAACAGTTTTTCTTGTGCTTCGTATCTAAAATACAAAAATGATATAGACATGTTTGATATAAGTTGACACACGTTAGCAATGGATTTAATACTTAACTGCGTCATACAAATATATCGGCTCAAACATTTTCATAGTTTGTTAAAAACATAAAAATAAATTTAACCATGTTAATTGTTTGAGGTAATTAAGTTTAATAAAAAAATGTGTGTTCATCACAAGGTGAATGGTCAGCAGTCGCTTCCTTTGCGATGGGCCGCTTGGGAGTCAGTATTACGCGGTACTTTCACCACAAAGAGCGACGTGTGGGCGTATGCAATCACCCTGCATGAGATATTCACACTGTGCAGGCG
>DWHK01001032.1:0-11981 GCA_018247855.1 Graphium androcles
TTATCTACTAGTTTCAAATTGTACATATGAACTTATTTTTGTACATCTGATACAATAATTAAGACTGAAAATTATTTAAAAGATTGAATGTTGTTGTTTCGGTACTTACTTACATTGTTTACATTGATTGTAATAAGTTTTCATTGCTTTTAAATTGAAGGGGAGCGGTAATATAGAAAGAATAATGTTTTCTGTCATTTTGAGTTGGGTTGTTACTGTCCATAAATTTCCAAGTTACCACCGTAGATATGTAAGTTTGTCGTTTATTTGGTAAGAAATACTTTTGTAAAACGGCTAAGTTTACGTGGCCTTGATTCGTGTAAAAACTTGCAGGGTGTTGCAACTAACCTTAATAAGATCAAAAAACGTTGTTTAATAACCCTCATGACATATCCGCTTTAGCTGAACTGCAAAGGTTTCGAAACACCATACCATAACTTTTAAAATTTTTCCAACATAAATCATTTACGTGGTCTAGGGAAACTTAGGCTAAATTAATTTGTCATCAATTCATATTTTCAACTTGTTTTCTATATATACAAATTGTCTCCACACCCAGGGTTGATTGGGAGGGAAAGCCTTAAGGCGTTAAGCCGCCCTGTATTACTCTTATTTTAAGGTAAAACAATAAATAATAATAAATATATTCAAGTTCTTGTAACAAACGAAGGTGTGAAACAAAATTAACTAAAAGGTTACCATTTATCATCCATTACAGAGTAATGGACGCCGTAAAACTTACATAAAATACACTGTATAATAATGTACTGTGCTAAAACATCTTAGTTGAGGATATGCATTATGTTATAAACATAGTGTTGTTTTGTACATGGGGAAAGAAATTAATAGTTATCTAGTTGCTAATGTGTTAAAAACGATTATCTCATATTGATTAAAACGTATAATATTACAACATGAATATTAACGGATTTTTTTTTAATTTTTAGATTTAGTTGAGTCCGTACCAAAACATTTTTCTTTTCCAACAAAAACAATTATAATGAGTACTTAAAATTAACCTTTATAACATAAACAAAATATTTAATTTTATCTATATTTGGGACACGTAATGGGCGCAAATAACAAATGGAAATATTTTGCCGTGTTAAAAATTATCAGATTTTTCATATAAAAAAATTATGAACGTAAATTTTAATTTATCAGCCAATTGACATGAAGCAGATATATTATAATAATAACCTAGTGTCTTTATGTAATTTACTGAAGAGTAGAGACATTCTTTTAAATTCTACAAAGATTTTTACATAAGCCATATATCGCATTGCAACTGGCAGTTATTTTTAATAAATGTATAGTTCCAAATCAACTTTTTTACTTTTATTTATAAACTTAAGTAAGAATGTGATATCTAAAAGTGGCGACAAGAGTGATCACGGCAACTATAGGCCCATTCCCATATTTCTTACTTAAGATTTATCAATCTTTAAGTAAAATCTTTAAAAAGTTAATATTAAATCAATTAACAGCATATTTTAAAAAAAATAATATTTTTCACAGTAAACGTGTATGGATTTACAAAATGCAAATCAACAACTGATACGAGAGTCGCACTTATTATACTTAAGTACATATATGCATGGGAAAAGTCTCAAAATAGATCACTGTTTTTTGTGATCTATCTATTTATATGATAGGCATTTGACTGTGTAAAACATGAAAGCCTCCTTCTTAAGCTGAATCATTATGACATTTGAAGCGTTGCTCTTAATCTCATCTTAGTGAAAACTCAGTATTAATAATATAAATTGCGGAAGAATGGATGTTCTGCAAGGTACTATTTCGGCCCCATTCTTACTTTTTTGGGAACATTTATGATATCCCTTTCTACGCAAAAGAGTTACACGATATTGTGTTATTTGCTAATGATGCTTCACTGATTTCTAAAAATAGATAGAAATTTAACAAATTATGACGAAGTGAATAATGTAAAGCCGCGTATATGCACATTAGTTTACTGTCAATAATCTAGTGTAAATTGCAACAAAAACTAAGTGAATTCAATTCACTCTTCCTAATGTAAGGAAGCAGAATTTTTATTTGGTATTAAATAATAAACTCCTACACACAAGTTTTTTTAGAATAAGAAATGACTAAAATATTCAAAGGAATCCCCATATTTCGTCACTCACTCGGTAGATTGCTCCGCTGTTTTCGCGGTGAGGAAAGTTGGGCAGCTAACTGATTTAGACACTGCTCGACTTGTTAATTTCAGCTATTATCTTATAGGAGTGCTTCAGCCGTGTTCACCCGGGGAAATAGCACCGCCTTTCATAAAAGTCAACTTTTTGGGCTGCCGGATAGCCATTCCTGCCCCCTTTTATTCCTACTCCTTTCCCCTCCAAATCCTTAATATGTTCCTGACCCATAATACTTAATAAACCTACTCTATCCCAGGCTGCCCATGCACGACGGGCACTTAACATCAGCTCCTTAACCGTCTGTTCACTTGCCAAACTTTCTCTATAAAAAAAAATTGTTTATTATCCTACGTACCTTACCGGGGGGCAGTGCGGCAGGTATCAAAACAGTTTTTATGCTACAAAAAAGAGCTGTCCGTACAATATATAATATCAGAACTCGGGATACCCTGCGACAACTATTTAAAAAAAATAATTATGGTTGCATCCCACTATATACACATAATGTAATATTTTATTTGTTAACCAAAACATTGATTGTTTCGTCAGAAACAGTGACAGACAGATTAAATACTAAAAATAAGGACGAAGTGACCACACCAAACTTTCGCTGATAAAAGGTTAATAAATCATTCATAGGGCAAGGTGTACACATTTGTTTAAAAAATTATACAGTCTCTATTATGCTTACTTCTGAAATAATTTAAATGTAAAATTAAAAATACACTTTTAAGTAAAGCTTACTTTACCGTTGCAGAATACTTTGATGTCTCAATTGTGTGGTAATGGTACTGTTGTTACTTACGTAGGTTTAAAAGCAAACCAATGCCTACTTTAAAAATTGTAAACCGATATACTTTTAAATATTAAATGCAAGTTTCATAAGAAACCTTTCATAAGAAAGCGTCTATGGGAATAAACGTATCTTGAATTTAAATTTAAGTACTTTCTTTGAATAATATTGTTGTAATTTCGGCCCCCTAAATAATGTTTTTTTATCATTTTTAATACACGCGAAAAGAAATGAAACATAAAAATATTTTTTCACCAAAGCGTTACATATTGTAATGTTTTACGTAATGAATACAACTATGGCAATTAATACACACCGTATCAACATAAAGAGCTTTGTGTTCATCACAACTCGCGTACCTAATTACGAACAAATAATGCAGAATTCCAAGTAAACTTTGCTGAGCCGAAGACGCTTAATTACTTTCCATCGTTTTTCAACTGGAAAACAAACAATTAATATATAGTACAAGCTATGAAACTTGCTGTATTATGCGATAAATTTATTAGATAGAACTAGGCGTTGCCTGCGGTTTCCCCGCATGATATTGTCTTCAGATTTAATTGACACTGTATGGGTTTTAATTTTTCATACGGGACCCTTACACTTTTTCGAAGGTAAAAGTAGTTAGTTATTTCCCATAAATTATATACCAGGTCTGCCAAAGTCCCGTCAAAATTGATGGAGAAGATTCGAGACAGACAAAAATTTTAAAAATTGGTTCTTTGTGAGCACCGTATTACTTTCAAATTCATTAACTAAAATGCTCTTATTATGACATAACCGACGCTCGAATTTCATTTGTATACATAACCTTAACCTTAATGAGCATAAAATAAAATCATTTGCGCGTCGTCGATAAATAGTTAAAAGGTCCCCCCTATTTAGGGTTCGAATATCGCAAGGATCAATAAGTTTACGCAAGCCATGAAACGGTAATAGCTACATAGAGTTTGATGTTTTTACCTTCTTTATGCATGATCTATCTTCAGTCATATAACACATGCAAAAACCCTAAAACAAGGAGATCGATGCCATCTCTACAGGAACAAGCGGTTGTCTTAAATCGATTATCAATATCTAAAAATATGGAATAATGTAAAAATTTTAAATGATTTGTTTGTAAATTTGACTGTTTAAAATAAATGTTAATAATTAATGTATGTCTATAACCCTCGAGCGTGTGCAAGGAATAAATTGTTTTACCGCAGTCAAGTAAATGGGACGGTGCCAGCGTATCCAACGGCTTCGGAGGGCAAAACTAGAATACCTCCAAACATTAATTTTTGATAAAAGGTACATACATAATATAATCGTCAAAAATTTATGCGTATAAGTTGCAATTCTTTGAATACACATTATATCTTAAGGGAATCGTACCCAATATGCTACCTTGCGCTACCCTCAGATATGCATGTGTAAGGTACCAAATTTAAACTACGATTTAATTTGCCCACGGCTTCACTCATGTAAATGTTAATTATTTTAACGGGGTAAATGGACAAATTTGGATGTGCATTACACCTGGGGAACAATTTAATTTTTCAAGATATTAAATTAGTTTCCGGAATTCATTATCCCGGAAACTAAATATCTTTAAAATATCTCCGTTTTTCATTTTCCGTAATACACGGTGCACTTTATTGTTTATTAAGTCAGGAGACTAAGTTATAAGACCTACGGAAAGTGAAAGCTATTAATTAGTAACAGTACCTTTTTTCTTGATGAATGCCTACCATAATTTATTCTGTACCTTTAAAATCTCTAAGCAAAACTTTATTATGGTCGGCTAAGAACTTGGGACGTAAAGGATGACGTGTGCCTCGTAAACAACATATTAAAAAAGAAAGCACATTGTGTTGCGGTTAAAACTTTAAGGAACATGGAAAAATAAAACACAATATATTTCTCTTGATTTGATTTTTATTTTCGTAATATTCAACTGTTGACAGATAACAAATGATCTTACATTATCCAATTTGTACATAATTACTTAAGAAAATATGGCAACACTCATATTTTAACAATAAATACGTGATGATACTCTGGTGTCATATTAATGTAGTCGAAATAGATATTTGACTCAAATTGAGCAGCAAATAGAAAAAAGACGATTAATGGATTTAAGTATTTTTAAAAATGCATTTTAAAAATAAACACTAATAAATATTTATTAACTTTAAGCGATAAATGAATACAGATGATTATTTAATTTTAAAATTTTAGATTTATTCCTTAAAATGCATTTAAAATGTTTTATAAAATAGTTTTAACACATTAAATTTGACAGCTCT
The DNA here is from genome assembly GCA_018247855.1 of Graphium androcles. Lineage (NCBI taxonomy): Eukaryota > Metazoa > Arthropoda > Insecta > Lepidoptera > Papilionidae > Graphium > Graphium androcles. The sequence continues at coordinate 5,247 of DWHK01001032.1, forward strand.
CAAAGGAGAGAAACAGTAACAGACATCTTATTCGTAAAGTACAAATACTACTATTATGCATTATTGATCATAAGATTGCTTTTATTTTGTAATCAATAAATAATTGCTCATTTAAATAATCGCTCGCTTTAAGCAACGGATACGCCGGGGATTTAGCCGCAGGGGGCATCTGACATAGAGTGGCTGTTTTCATAGATAATTTCAAAGATATAATGCTCAGCAATTAATATGAACGCATCAATTTTCTTAACAAATGTGTCACCATGCTCAGAAAACGCGTGAAGAAACAATCCAAAATTAAAAAAAAAACTATTTAAAAAACATATTATCGGTTGTACGATTAAATAAGCAATGGCGGTGGAAAGAATTAACAAAAATTTTGCGAACAAGTCCATTACAATTTGCGTATATACGTGATAGAAAATTCAACGAGTATGCATAGAACGTAACATGCATAGAAAACATGAGCGCGGTGACACCATTATATGGTCAAAGGCGATGACAACATAAGGTATCATAATTTTACGTACCACGTAACATCGCATAGTAAACGAATCGAGTGCCCTAGACTATATCCAAGAGAATGCCTCGAGCGAAAATTACAATCGAAAGACACGAATTTCGTTCGAATAGTGTGAACGAAAAACTTTCATGACGACTAGATTATCGTCTATGATCTAAAATGCTCCCTAAACACTTTCAACAGACAACGTTTATCAAGTCTTAGTAAGAAACGGACCGCGTATGCGGTTCGACTAACAACATTTCATAGATAATTTTTTATTACTATTAATTACGGCTTTCGCCATAAAGTTTGTGCAAAACTTTAATGCGGTTCTGAAGTCTATTAGAGTCTATTGTTATTACGTCCACAAAAAAGGTATCACAAGAGTAGATAGTATTTTCCTTTTTTTTGCTCCTTCCTTTGTGCTAACATACGCATGTCCGCATGCGGGACTCTTTTAGCGTAATCTTCAGCTTTTGGAATTATGACTTTCCATAGATTCGAGTTGTTATTACGAAGTTATATTTATAGAGATAATACATACCTTCTTTTGAGGCATACTTACAGGCAAGATTGGTTTGCCTCTTTCCTACTTTGCGTTGGTGACTACATAATATTTGGATGTAACAGTATTTTGACACGCATTACGTGTACTGAAAACCAATAAAATTCTTCATTATGGCGCATTAAAGTTTTGCGCGCCAAATATACCATAGACATACACAGAGAGTAACAACAGATTATAAATCGAGAACAAACAGCGCGCCATACACAAGCCGCGGGCGTCCGTTGAAAAACTTGCCCCGGCCTAGGCGCACGCGCTAAATTCAAAAAACGGAAAACTAACACGCTACGAACCCGCTATTTATCTGATATGAAGTAACGACTATGCTAAACGTATTTATTGTGCGCGAACATGATTCAAATACACGGAAGACGAGAGAATTATTAAATATAAACACCATCCATGAAGTGATAATAGGACAAGTTTTTTAACGAAGCCCTCTCCAACCAACTTGATCTGTCGACCCTTCGATCGATCAACCAATAAAATGCAACACGCAATCAGACCGTAACGTTGTATTGAAAAAAATCGGTAGTGCACTTACGTAATAATTATTCGGTGACACTTGACAAAATACGTCGATTCAAAATGTAAAAATATTTACATCCTCCGTACGCTTGACCATTCGTCATTCGGTCTTTTACAACGCGTCTCTGACCGGTATTCGGCTATCAGTTCATTCATTCGCTCCTACGTTATTTCGTGATACCGTCCTCATGTAATACTGTAAAATACATTCCCGCCATTAGCCCGCCCCATAAACTTCCATTAAGAAACCGCACGACTAGGTATATTTAACGTTGATAAATTTCAGAAAAACTATCTATCTAAGTTTATCTAGGTCTCAATATATTTCTACAGACGCAATATCGCACACGAGAATTTATTCAGTGTGCACAACAGCGCGAAAATGTTTTAAATGTTAATGAATAAAAATAAAATCGATCATAATAATGAACATTGACGTAATTCTCTAAGTAACCGTCATAACCTTTGGTAATATTTATTACACAAAACTTTTTATTAACGATCTAAATTAGTTTCATCTGAACAGCTCTTGAATTCAACTTTGAACAGAAGTAAAATACTATTAGGAAATGGATTTGCTCTTGGCAAAAGAGACAGAAAAGTTTTATATATTTAAACAGATGTAATTTAATGCACTGCGTACATAATAAGTAGGGAACAAACACTTAGATTACAATTTCAACATTCACATAGATTCCCTTTCGTTATCCTCAAATGTTAAGAACAAGAAACATTCATAACTCCGAGAATTCTATTAATCACAATACCATGTCATTTGATAAGATACCATCTCGACAATAATTTGATAATACATACCGCATAGTCACAGATAAGCAATGATTACCGATGACGTAATAAATCCAAAATAAAACTAAACAGTTTACCATACGAAAAAATTGACGTATGTGTAAACAATTTTTCGAGTAAAAACTAGAAACCACTTCGATGAAAACGCAAGTTTAATACAGTCGCAAATGTTACGAAAAATTTACACAGAAACTACGAACTAAAGACTGAAAATGATCATACACTTTTTTCGCGCGCTTTTTTGCTCGTCCGCCATCTTGTCAACGCACCGTGAAGTGCACAGCTGACGGGATATTTGCTTGTTTATTTTACGCGCCTTCATTCTGTTGCTTGAACAGCAGGGTTTCTTCGAAGATGTACTTCTTGAGAGTTTCCTTCGGCAAATTGTCTAGTTCCATCGCGAACCGGAAAGGCTCTTCCGAGACGGGCTGCAAAAGAAAACTCATACAGTAAAATACTGGCCAAGTTGGTGGAATTCTTAACACCTATGGTCCGCATCTTAATACATTTGATACGTCTTATTACTTCATGCCTTTTTTCATATGGAAGATCACGATGTCAGGCATAGTTACAAATAATACATGTAAAATTAAAATCCTTTAATATCCATAAAAATAAATATCAAACGAAAATTTTAAACAAGTAGTAGTAAATTTTTATTTCGTAATTTTTTCTCATGCAATATTTCGCAGTAAATTGCGAAAAGAATGTGAATTAAAAAATTAGAAAAACTAAGTATTATTTTCTTTTATCAAAATTCAAGAAAAAAGAACCAGACCGTGTTATGCATCATTTTTATTAATTTTATGTAAAAAGACAATCAAATGCTTCTAATCAACAATCAAAAGTTTCGTAATTCCTTTATTTTTTATTTAAAAAATCTCATTCCAAATTCCATTCCTTTGTCATTTTCCATTTAATATAACGAATACTGAGAAAAAACGCAATTATTTCTATACGAAAAGTTATTACCTGAGCCAAAAAATGTTACATAGCTATTATATGACGAGAATTCTCCTCTATTCAAAGATATTACATTACATAACGCATTTTATTTCCATTAACAACCTTCAAGTTAATTTACATCAATTTGTCCCTAACTAATCGACGTTCATTACATTCTAATAGGGAACGCGCTGTCTTATTTAAACTCTAATTCACAATGTCATATATTACATTAAGTATACAAATTAATAATCCAAATACTTAGTGTATTTAGATTATAAATTTATTTTATTGGATAACTAGAGAGTATGTATGTACTTTCCAAATTGCTTAGAATTAATAACAATAAGAATATAATGAAGTTTAGAGCAGTATAAAGTTTTGTCTCGAAAAAGCAATCATCTTGATGCACAGACATTAAAATAGATTAGATTTTAATTAGATAAACATTTTTTGTATCAATTATTATTAAACTATGCAGGCAAAGCCGTAGATAAGACCAGTTAAATATAGACGCTCGATGGTTCCGCCACGTAACGCTAGTAAATGACGTTAGCGAAAATAAACAGCAAAGTTCAAGGCCGCAGTTGTGCGTAAAGCAGCTATTATAGCTCTACTTACGACGCCGCCTCAAAAGACTGTTTTTATAGAGTACTTTATATTGATTCATTATGTTTGCTGTGGACTCTTTATTTTTAAGTGGTATACACTTGTTTGTCAATCATATACCAGCTTCTATTTTTTTTTTATTTCAATAGAATTAGCAACGTATACTTATAAAAGCACTTTTATAAACTCGATCACGAGTCAAAACCATTTTAATATATTTTCTATAAACTTACTAATACTACATCCAACATTTAGTGACATTTAGCAACGTAACATTTGATCACGTAGGTACGTATTACGTCGTCTGACTCTCTTGATTATACGCTCAGAATTGAACGCAAGTGTACACAAAAGTTCTCCAGAAAGTTTACAATGCCTGATTGGTGTACTTTCGTTACGAAAATACATTTGATCCCACAGAAAATTCATTCGACTTTGGTCTCTACAGATTGTATCCACAGTTGGACGTGATTATATCAAAGCAGTACAAGAACTTGTGGTTCGATGTCGTTATTGTCCTCAAATGTACTTTAATACAAGAGTACACGGTAACCACGTAGTATACGCACTTTGTCGTTGGGATTTTCCTTCATTACATTCGCACTATTGCACGGGCATGAACACTTGCAATACTTAAACGTGAATATATCTCTTGATTGGACTTAATGATACTTTCAATATTGGAAACTATAAAATACGCACTTTTTAGATGTCTGTTACAAATAATTGCTCGTTATTTCATACTAAACATTTATTGTTATGGTACATGGATGCACGATAGAATCTCTTATTCGTGTTAACATATACTTTTAATATGTCAGTCTATACAGTTATCATCCCTTTTTAATCTTCCAAGAAAGTACTTACAGTTGTACAAGAGTGTACACAAATAGCACTCGAGAGCATTAGACAACCTATCGAGCAACGTTTTCAAACAAGACAGTACAATACAATCGTATGATACAATCTACTCAACACTTCTCGAATGTACTTTCAACAGAAAAGTATATTCAGTTATAGAGTGCATCTTGCCCTTGGAAACTTTTTTAATTCCACGATCTTTTTAACGAGACAGTGCACTACCATCGTACAATACAATTTATTTATTATCCTCGAATATACTTCCAACAGAAGAGTACGTTTAAACACACAGAGTGCCACTCATTTTAAAAATATTCTTATGCATATATAATCACAAATAATCTTTTCAACAAGACAGTACAATACAATGAACCGTGTAATATAATCTTCTCGCCGAATATATTTTAGAATATTTAACACATAGAGCGCATACTACACTTACACAATTGCACCCGAGTGTACATAAGACTGAAAAGCGTGTACAATCCAGAACAACATTTCAACAAGACAATGCAATACAATCGTATTTTTTTATTACCGACGATGTACCTTTAACACCAAGAGATTACACTCGAACAGTTGCACGCGAGTGTACACAAAACCAAAAAGCGTGTACAGTCACGTACAATATACTCAACAAGACAGTACACGAAATATGTACCTCGTCATTAGGATCGTAGTACTGCTCAAGGTAGGGATGTGCCAGGGCCTCTTCTACGGTGATCCGCTTGTGCGGGTTGAAGGTCAGCATACGGTGGAGTAGGTCCAAAGCTCGAGGGTCCGCGCCTGGGAAGAGGTCCACCCACGGCACGCGCGGCTTGTACGGCAGCGATTCCAGGTATCCGCGCGCCTGTACAATGGAAGGTATCAAATAGAATGTGGAGTGTGTGTTACTCTGCACAATAGAATATGTGTAGGTAAAGTCTCTCTACATAAGGCCTCTTTATAGTAATCTCTTTGACGGTGAAAATCGACCATTTTTATTCTAGACAGATTTTAAGAGTTCCGTACTTTTTAAATAGGTCACTATACGTTCGTAACCCTATACCATAGAAAGCAAAATATAACAAACATAAGCTCTATAATTCGGTTAAAATGGTTTTTGATTAAAATACCCAGCAATCACAATTTTTATTAAATTTGAGCGACAAACAAGAAAAAATGCCCTTGGAAAATGCAGTCAAATATCGAAAAAAATATGTGAGGAAATAAAAAATCCTACGAAAAAGACTTGCTTACGGACAAAGGAAATTTTGGTTAATGCAAAAACAAGAATAAAAAAGAATGGCCCATCAAATAGACGGTTATTGGCACAAAAGGTTAAATGAATACACGAAAAGGACGAATATAGGAGAGGGGAAGCTCGGAACTTTTCCACCCCAGTCCGTTTTTATTTTCAACCGAACCCCAACATAATAGCGGCCATGGAAATGAAACAATGAGGTAACTTTTATACGCAACACGGAAACTCCGTTCGGATACAATGTGCAACGAGGGTACAACAGAGTACAGAGCTTTATTTTTGCGAATTTAAGAAGCCGTACAGTGCAGTAACGGCTGTTTGGATTCGTTTTTATTTCTGCAAACAATGGGCTATTATTAAAATGTATCTGTGCCTTGTATTTTGAAAAGCTCAAATCGTTCTCTTGTAGTAATGTTGACGTACAATAAAAATATTTTCTGACAACTTATATTCCGTTAATGCACTCGACATGATTACGATATATCAGCGAAGACGGTTTACAGATAAGATTATTCGCACATATCTTCGATATCGGATTAAACGGTTCACTCAAATAAGCCTCAAACATTCGACCTATTAATATTGTTGTCCTAGGTTTCAAAATACGCATACTTGACAATACTGCCGCCATACGGTGAAAAGGCGTAACTTCCATTTTTGCCAAAATTGGGT